>KZ807663.1:73714-84393 GCA_000696205.2 Oncopeltus fasciatus | reverse complement strand
TATATATATATATAAATATGTCAGATACATACATACACACACACACACAAACAAGAAATCCCTCATGAATTGCACAGGTCTGACTGTCAAAATTAAATATGCCAATACAAAACAAATAATTCAATCAAAATTATTAATGTAAGTGTTTAACTTGAAGAGTGCACAGGCTAAGAATTCACAGAGAGAGAGAGGAAAAAAAAGATGGATTCGTATTTGGTGTCTGATAAGTAAGAAAACTTTAATATAAATACACCTTTCTTCAATGGAGGAAAAAAAAACAAAAAAAAAAAAAACCTTTTTATTTACTGAGGAAATCATTAAAAGAGATTTATATAGGAATATTAAAAGACTATTTGGAGAAGGCAGGATATTTAGGGACAAGAGGAGATGTGGGGGAGAGTGGTGGGAAGGAGGGAGAAATAGGGATTATGAGCATTGTTTTGTTAAAATAAAAACATATCTCAGTCATGTCACTTACTGGACTAAAGGAAAGAGAAAGGTAGGAATTTGTATCATTAGTATGAACTTAGTGGTTCTACAAATCACAGACACTTTATAAGACTAGTTACACATAATATATTCACCTAAAATGTACATAATCAGTAAAAGATTAAAACATTTATAATTTGATTTAAAATTCTTGAAAGGCAGTATTAAGTGATTCTTTCATTTTCAGCAATAAAAATCATTCATACACCATACGCATTGAATAACTTTCACTTATCTATATATATTTTCCACATCCTTAATATTTTAATGAACCATGCAATTTTAAAAAAAAGTGTTTTACTACTTCATTAAAAATTAATTATGTGCCAAAGGAATATAACTCAATAAATATAATTATCTTTACATCTAAGATAATAGACAAATTAAATACTATTTAATATAATTTTGGAAAATATATTTTACACACACTCAACAGAAAAGTGATTCAAAATAATATTGGCCATACTAGAAATATTTTTAATAATATACCTTAAATGTGACACTTAACAACTTGGTAGATTAATAAAAATAATAAGATTGGATTATTGGTTACAATAATGCACACATAGTGAAGAAAAAGATGGATGGTACAGAACAGGAATGCAAAATAATAGTTGCAAGTGAAAACAAGACCAGCTTATAGAATATAGTGTTACATTAAAAATAAATAATGACAAAACCTAATGCAATGACTAATATGTTTGCAGATTTTGATTATTATAACTTAAATAGCCTAGTAGTGTCAAATAGGAAATTTTTGATAGAAAAGAAAGAAGTTAAAAAATACCCTTCCCTCAAATCTCTGTATTTCTTCACTTTCTGAGTTTAGAGCTGACCTAAAAAAGAGCTAGAAGAGAAAAAAAAATTTATATTAACTAAACATCTCTCTCTCTCTCTCTCATTAATCATATCCTTCTCCTTTACTTATGCAGTGGTTGTCATTGTTTAATAAACAAAAAAGAGAAAATAAAAAAACTAGTTGAATTGACAACAAACCAATCCCTCTCATCACATACAAGAGTAAACCAACTTTTCGTCTTTCTAAAGAGAAGAAATCATTAATACTCATGGAAATATCTTTAAATTCTTAGATTTTTCATAAAATAATAGAACACANATATATATATATATATACACACATATATACATAAAATTTCACACACAGATAGATATCACTTCATAAATAATATTTAAGTAACCTACATACTATTTGGTACCGGCCTGTTGGTTACAAATGGATTCTTGCTTTCCTACTAACATTTATCATTAATATCAATATTATTTGTTATATTGAATAATTCAGACATTCTTTACAACTTTTTCTCTTCTGATAGTGCAAATTTTATTAAAATACACCACTCAAAAAAATAATTTTTTAAGTGAATAATGAGGGTATTATTTCATCAGAGGTTTCATATAATTTTACTAGTTAGGAGTGTCCATTAAAGTAAATGTTCAAAAAGACATCCAAACTAATCACTTTCAAAATTTAGTCTTTAAATGCCAGTTGTTTTTAATTTCTAAGAATACATCATTTAAGATTTAATGAACCGACAATACTATATCTTTACAGAAGTTATATTGCCAGGATGTGTGCAAGTGTTTTTTCTTACTTACAGATTGTTGAGAATAACTGTGTTCAAAGTCAACAGTCATTTACAAGGAATAATATGTAAATATTTAATACCTCAAATTTATAAAATTGGACATAATAGGAGAATAATCATTTAGTTCCTCTTTTAAACTAAACTAAAGAAAATTCATTCATTTACAATCAATTATTTATAGTTTTTGATGCTTAAACTTTAGTAAGAAATTATAGATACATGTTGAACTATGATAAAGAAAAAAAAAAGTTTTTCTGAGCATAAAACATGATATTAGACATTTTTATTATGAGGTATCATTAAATTAATATAATGAGGTTAGATGAAATATAATCACATTAGATATGCGAGTTTGAGTGTTAATGCATGTGTGTGTGAGTGTATGTAAGCAAATACAAATATTTTAGAAATATTTATAAGTTTCTTTTCTTTTGCAAATTAACAATTCCAGATGATGATAGCAGGGTAAATCATAATCTGCTTTCACTCTAGATAAATTTTTCTCCAAATATGTTACTCACAAATATGTTTTGCCATACAACAGACATTGGTGTCAAATTGGTGAGCTCATTACTGATGTAATCTCTTACTTGGAAAAGGAAGTTAAAGATAGATTTCAGTAAAAAACAAACTAACAAAAACTAATTAATTCAAAGAGAATCATACAATACCCTGTCTTACATGTTTAGTTACACATGAGATGAATAACATCCCAAAATGAATGCTGTAATCTATAATTTTTCATTAACCAAAAAATCCTTTTTGAACTTTTTATAATACCCAATTTCTTTCAGCAGTTTATTAAACATCAATGTTTTATTTTGTATGTATATGAAACATAAAATTAGCTCTTATAATTTAAAACTAGCACATATATATAACTCTTGAACAGAATGTAAGTTGGGCTTTAAAAGCTATAAATTTTTGTATTTGAATGTAGTATGAGTCAATATTTAGACCTGCATAGGACAAAATATGGAAACATATGCAGAATCCCTTTCTTAATTATTAGTGGATCCTTATCAACAAACAATCCAAAATATGAAATCCCTTATGTTTCATAGAAAACCAACATAACACAAACATTAAGCACAAAATAAGATATACACTGATGCATACTCCTCACGTATACAAAAATAATGCTGTGTGAGGGACAACAAAAATTTTTATTCATAGATGGCTTTAATAATATAATAATTTAAAAATCTAAGAGCNCACAAATATATATATATATATGAGTGTGTGTGTAACAAATGAGAACAGAGGAAATCAAGCTCACAAAAAAGGATTATTTAAAATGTGTAATCCTTAAATTTTTATTAATAAAATGTGCATTAATAATACAAATTGTTATTATATCTTGAATCATAATAAAGTTGTTGTTCTTTTAACTTTGCTCTATGGTAATAAGAATTTAAAAAATTAAGCAAAATTCAATTCTAACAGATATTATTATACCATAAGGAGCAGATGTGTCGTATGATATAATTAAATGTCGTTATTTTTTGTGGTTAATTTTGGCCTTACAGCAGTATTTAATAATATAATTAAAACCTAATTCTAACATATTTGAAGTAACTAAAATAACAAATTTAAAAAAAGAAAAGATCTGCAGTATAAAATATGCTTTTTAGGTTAATTTACTGCAATGTAATGTCTAAATGGAGAGTTTTTTGACCGTAGATATTATTATTAGATGTTTTCTTGTTAGGGTTCAGTCAAGGTAGGTCCAAAAAAATACACATTTTTTAAAAATGTATTTTTTTGGATCTACTTTGACCGAACCCCGACAAAAAACATCTAATAAAATAATTTCAGTTTGAGATATGTAGTAGGAAATTATTTATATGATTTTTATTCCTCCTTTTTTCTTTTATTTACTATTTTTTGAAATTTTAATTTAAAACTTCATAGGATTGGGTAGTCTTAATTTCACAATATTTTAGTGAGCAAGCTGATCCAAGACACCATGAAGTTTAAGGAAAACAGGTGAAAAATAAAGGAAAATTTTATTTAATTCTATATTGAGAGTAGATATGGTTATTATTACTAAGAAAAAGAATACATTTCTTTTCTTCATTTTATTTATTTTATTGTTTCATTTTTTTTGTTTTTAATCTTGGTGTTTCATATTATTTTTTATTAGTCATTTCTTGGCAAAAGTTAAAATTTAAAAAAAAATTCATAATTTATAAAAACCTATATTTCTACCATTAGCTGGATTACACAATTTAGTGACAACAGATAAAGTTTAGGCACTTATACCGAAGCTATTAAAATGCTTTTAACAACTATAAATGGAAGGTATTATTTGACATAAATATAAATGTGCCCTCAATAACCTTAGAACTCCAAATACATTTAATTTAAAAATATCAGAATAATGAGTAACCAGATTAAATTAAAGTAAAAGGATGAGGCACATAAATTTACTATATCTGATCTAAAAAAAAAAAAAAAAAATCTTACAAGTACATAGCCAAAATTACATCACAATATGGCAGTGACACAAATTTTTAAAGAGGTGTTTTTAAAATGAATAGTTCTCTATAAAATGTTCACTGAAGTAGTTAGGAAATCTATGAGTTTTTAATTAATTAAAACTGAGAAAATGAGAATAAAGAACAGTTTTAAGGCTAATGATTATTTCACTTTACATGATTATTTCTATGGTATGATTAGTTCATTTTACTAAACTTAGTGTAAAATGAGATGACTCTAAGATATATCTCTTTAATTATTAATTATAGCTTTTTAATTATTAACAAACAATTTTGAAAATAGTTATTCAGAATTGAAATCACTTAAATCCAAAAAAATATCAAACACTAAAATAAAGTTTATAAATTAATATCATTTTAAATCTTTAAACAGAAAACTAATACTTTTAATAGAAATACAATTATCTACCCTATTATTGTAATAGCATTTCAGCCATTACTGAAATCAATAAGTCAAATTAAAATTCATGAATAAAATTGATATGAACAAGGAAGGACACAATTTATTGTCACACCCCAAATATATAAACTATGAAAAAGAAATATAAATGTTAAGAATAAATATAAGTAATATCAATTAACTGAGTTGGATTAACTAAGAGATATTACTGAAATCATAATCAGCAATAAATGAGCAGCAACTAAATCTTATAACACTGTATTAGTTGTGGTATTTAATCTCACATTAATTTTATACAAAAAATTCTTAAAACTTCTTCTCATTAAAATTTTAATAATAAAGCGTAGAACAATTAAAAATGACTCTTTTTAGAAGTTTTTGTACAAATCAAAGAATGTAACTCCCCCCCCCNCCCCCCTGTCAACCGCATAAACCTCTATACTCCTTAATGAAATAATTTAAATATACATTACAAATCATAGAGATACTATATTTGTAAAAAATAGAAATATGCCATTAGGCCTTCATTACTAGTGAAAACCATTCTGTTGAATACAATAACCATAATTAAAAGTTTTAATGAGGGTGGGTCATGCCATAATTGCATATTATTATATAAATATTTGTAAAAATAAGTGGTATCACAACTCATTAGTGTAACTGTCACAATGTAGTAGAACACTGTAATTTTATTTTAATAATGACGAAAATAACTCTTTCGAAATCAAATTCTAGCAAGATATGTTAAAATAGACATTTTTTCCCTTCCTTTTTATTCATCAGTTAAAAATCTAAGAACTACACATCTATTTATCACGCAACCAAATGGTAAGGGTCGTGCTTAGAAGAGCAAGGTTGGACATCATACAGAAGGGGGGCAGTGGCAGAAGGAGCAGAAGTGTGTCCTGAAGGTATAGTTGTTGGTGTGGGTGAATCTCTCGTGATCCCATGACGTTCTTGTAGTGTCATACTACTTGGGTCTTCTTCAACTGGAGAATATTGTCCTCCTTCACATTTACTAACAACACAAAGAACCAATGCTTCCACTCCACAAATATAACCTAAAATCTGAAACAAAAAAAATTATATTATAAACCTAAATAATGTTTAATTAAAAGAAATGACAATGAAGATTATATACATGCATTTTAACAAGTTGTATGTTAATAATGTCAGTTTCAGATTTTGCCTAAGACTGGACCGGAAATGAAAGATGGATTTTTTCCCAATATTTACAACTAATAGAACTGGCTGTAAAATATTCAACTTTCAACAACAAAATATAGTTTGTGATAATTCACTAAATGAGAACATTTAAAAGAAGATCCAACTCCACTTATGTCTTAAATAGTACTTATAAATTTCAAAGTGAACAACTCATTAGCTACTAATTGAAAAAATATTAATTGGTTTTAGTGTTAGAACAAATTTAGAATGCATGAAGCCTGGTAAATTATAAATACATTATCTTGCCTTACATTACTCCCAAAAATTCCTTCTCACACCCCATTACAATATGAGCATTTTGAATTTACAAAGAGAAATCAATTGTATAAATAAAACAAACAACTTAAATGCAAGGTCTATTTTAGTGAGATAAAAAAAAAAAAAAACCTAAGTAATTCATCCAAACCATGCATGCATGCGGACACACGTACAAATATAAAACATTTTCAATCCTCAGCTTATTCCATGCCAGAGAGGTCAGATCCTGCCAATTGACAGGGAGGTCTTTTTGAGGTGTACACTAATTGCATTATGTAAAAGTCACTTCACATCTCTTAAGACATAGTGGTGTAAGACTATTCCAATTCAAAAGATATCTATATTAAGTTAGAGAAGATTCATTTTTTAATTTATAAATAATATTTTATAATTTTATCCTTATTTTTTATTGTTTATTTCAGACCTAGATCCACCGTCTTCATTTGATCCCGAAAGATCAAAGTGGAGGAAATAAAAGAGGATTAATTTAAAATTAATTATTTTAAAGATTCAATTGCTAATGTTATCTTTAAGAATATGAATAACTATCCTGAAAATAATGTTTAATTATATTATCTGGCAGTTCATAATGTTCAATGTATCATTACAAACTATTTTCAAATTTTAAAAAGTTGATTTGGCAAATTGATAAAAAAAAATAAAATAAAAAATAAATAAAGAAGTAGAAAACAAAACTAGCACAGCCTGTATTTCAAATGAAATTTTTGAAAATGAAGTGGGTGAAGAAGTTATTAATATGATGAAATGGTTGGCAGTTAATTTGTCTATTATAATAATATTACAATTGATGAGGATCAGAGAGGTCAAGTAAATAGATTGCATAAAGGTCAAATGAACAAGAATAGGACAGCACAAATGAAAATTGTGAAAGGAAAAAAATAAAATAAATAAACCTCCTTCTGGTAGACTAGTTTAGTGGAATCATGAAAAATAAAGAAGCATGAATAACAAAGAAGACACAGTGAATAAACTTAGAACAAAAATATTATAGAAGCTCTGCAATAGTACCAAACAAAATTTGTGATTGATTAATATAAGGTATGTCTCTAATCAATTCTGATTCTTTCTTTTTCATTTCTGATTAGAATTGGATTAAGGAACTTATGTGAAAATGTGCTTTGACTTGTTTGAGTCGTGTTTTCATAATATATTCTTATTATTTTATGAGGGAACATTAGTTTTCCACATTTTTATCCATAGATGTACCATATATACATATTTCTTTTTTTGAGAGAGAGAGTTTATAATAATCTATATTTCATTTCAGACTTATATGACACCAAATATTTACTAGTAAAATATACCCTATTTTTCCCTTCATTTAAAGTTTGAAACCAATAAGTGAATAGTGATTTTGATCAGTGTGTCCATTTTTATTGTTTAAAAAAACTTATGCTACTGCTATTAGCACAAACTTTAAAATTATAATAAATAAATAATGTAAGATCCCAATTGTTATGATTGATAATAACAGTAATGTATATCAGAATTCAGTGCTTAGAAGATAAAGAAAAGTGCTTAAAAGACACTCAAAAAGAAACAAGAGAAATAACAGCTCCATATTTTACCATAATACATGATAATATAATATGATAGTATTTCAGCTATAAATACTGCCAAGAAGGAACAAGATGCATGATTCCAGCATAAGATATGAATCACAGCTATTTGGCCTAGGCAACAACCCCACCTCCAGCAGAAGTCTGCACATCACATGCTAGTAGAAGCAGTCTAATATTATTGAGAATATATTTTGGTTAAATGTTGTTTGATTATAAAAGCTATTTATAAATGAAGAAAATTGTGTTGATACTTACACATGTGACTAGCAGTTGTTGATTTGTCCATTTTGGCACCCAGTGATATCTCTCAGTATAAGTATTGAGCAGATGAAGAAGTAAAGAGGAACTTAAAAAATAAAGACAGCTCAAAACTGTATAAACTACAGCATTCTGAAAATAATATTTCAAAATAATTGAAAAAAAAATTATTTAGGTATCATATCTTTACAGAATAAATATGTTTATTAACAATGTTATCACTTTTGTAAATAACTTAATATTTAAGTTAGTGTTTTTTCTTGAAATGTAATGGTGTTTGAACAAGGATAATTTAATTAACTAATGCTACTGCTACCATATAGTTATTATACTTTTATAAATTCAAACTAAAAAGACAAAATATGATGTGGGCTGATTGTTTAATATGATTATCCAACTTATAATATTCTTTTTTTTTTTTAGTCATCATATTTACTTATAGAAAAAGTTCATTCAGTGTGCATAATTTAAAATAAATGCAAAAATGTTAGAAAAAAAATAAGTAAAGGATAAAAAATATTACAAATCAGACTTATTTAACCACATTTTATTTCCTTAAATGGCCCCTTTAAAGAGGGGTTTGAAAGAAATACTTCAAAATTTAAGTTCAATTCATCAGGAAGCAAAGTAAATCAATAATAAACAACCTTTAAAGCCTTATTAAATCCTAATAGTGTTTTAAAATTTTTGATTTAAGATTTTTTCTCATACAATTCAATTTAGATTAAAGATGAGATAGGAAAAAAAAAAAAAAAAAAAAAACTCACAAATTTCCCCCAATTAAATGGAAAGAGGTAGACAACATGTGATATGTCTAAGAAGAGGAAGAGCATTGTGATGAGGACACTGAAGACAGTACTGAACATCATGAGCCTCAACCTTGCGACGTGAGGCAACATAAATAATCGAACACTGACAGTACCTGATGAACATAAACATGCCAGACATGCCACAGAAGATACCTAAAAAAAAAGTAGAAAAAAATCATTACCTTTAGTAATCCTACTGGACAAGGAATGTATAAAATAAAATAATAATTATTAATGATAAAACTTACAACTAATAAAAGACGAATAATGCCAGTTGATGTTTTAAGGTGAGAGTCATCATAATAAAGAACAACTCCAGAAAAGATAGAGTGTGTAGGGGAGGAGCCAGGAAGATGGTGCTTATAATGTGCATGGGAATCCCAAGAATGAACGGTGGTCGCATCTGCTGGCGTATCAACCCCACCTGTCTCACTCCCTGCAATTTCAAAGTCCTGAAGCTCGTCCGGGCCAGGCCCGGGGCCTTCAAGCTCTCGTATTTCCTCCAGGAGTACTGACACTTCGTCCCCAACGTAAAGGTCAGAAACAGAACTTAGATAGCGAGCACACTCCGACTGCATCACATCTCCATCCCCCTAACTTTTGTTTCTGAGGAAGAAAAATTCAATTAAAAATACGATAATGTAAAAGCTATTGAGTCTAATACATGTAAATAAACAACAAAAACATTATAAGTACATGTTTATAATTTTTTTATTTATAACCTTTATTTACATATTACATTCTGTTAAAAATAAATAAAAACATTTAGTAATTTGATTACAATGAAAAGTAAAAATAATAAATGTCATTAATGAAAGTCACATGAGGAGAGTGACCAGTGACACCACTCTCAAATTATTTACTGACTATGTCCCCAGGAGGTCACAGGGCCATCTTCGTTAGAGTCGACGGGGAGGGTTGTAGGGGTTAGAGTTGGAATACAAAGCCTGTGCTAGTGGATTAGGATGGAATGGCAGTTTACTGTGGAAAAGGCTGAAGCAGGAAGAAATTAGACCCTGAACAAAAGGAATATTAAAATCATGGTGAAGAGAGGAATTGGAAATGTAATAGGGAGCATTTGCGATTATCTGAGGGTTTTGGATTGAAAGGACTGGATTCATTGGATGTTGGAAGGCTTGGTGGCACCACAGATTTCTACTCCGTAAGTCCAGATTGGTCGTAATAAGGTTTTGTAGAGAGTCAGTTTGTTTTCAATCGTAAGATTGGAGTTTTTCTTCATGAGTCTGTATAGAAGTCCATATCGCCGATTGAGTTCTTGTCTTTTAATTTTAGTATGTTTGCCCCATGTAAGTCGTGAGTCAAGATGGAACCCAAGGTAACGAACGGAATTCGAATGTGGTAAAGGAATACTGTTAAATTTCACAATTTCAGGGAAGACTTTTTTCCGCTTTTGGAAATTAATTTGAACGCATTTTGCTTCATTGATTTTTATTCTCCATTTGCCACACCATTGTTTGATTTTTTCAAAGTGATCTTGTAGGTTTTTAGAAGCAGTTTTAGGATCAGAATGGGTTTATAATATTTTA
>KZ807663.1:60796-73163 GCA_000696205.2 Oncopeltus fasciatus | reverse complement strand
TTTTTTGGATCTACTTTGACCGAACCCCGACAAAAAACATCTAATAAAATAATTTCAGTTTGAGATATGTAGTAGGAAATTATTTATATGATTTTTATTCCTCCTTTTTTCTTTTATTTACTATTTTTTGAAATTTTAATTTAAAACTTCATAGGATTGGGTAGTCTTAATTTCACAATATTTTAGTGAATCATTAATTATTAATATAGATATATATAATTTTAGAATAATGTTCACATTTTTCAATGTTATACCATAACAATCCTAAGAAATTAGAACTTAAATGAGTTTTTTTTTAGGTATTTCTATCAAAATTTGAAGAGAGAGAGAGAGAGAGAGTGAGAGTGGAAGGGAGGGAAAAGGAAGGGAGAGCATATAAGCGAAACTAGACCAAAATACATGATGGATGTTATTTTTAACCTTAGAACCCTGGAATGCTGTGAGGTCAATTCACTGCTCAACCTCACAGATTTTCTTTAATCAATGAAGATTGGTACCAAATAACAATAATAATATTAATAAACTTATTTTTCATATTTTTAGTTTATATAACAAATGAAATGACATTGAAATTTCAATAATTTTAAATAAAAAGAGTGTAAATACCTCCCAGAATATTCAGGAATATTTTGAAAGACAAATGAGATCTATAGGTTTTTGACAGAGTTGGATGCCTAAATATTTTATAGAAATAAATAGAAGAAAGGATCAGAATACGATTAAATATATTCAAAGTATGCCTTCTAGAAACAATTAAATAAGATTATATGAATTACCATATTGAAACCTTGCCCTTATAAGTCAACAAAGGCTTATAAAACTGAAAGTTTTGGTTGCCCTTAAAATTTTTCTGGCACAATAGCGGGATTAGTATAGATAAAAGGGTGAAGTCAGTTTGAAAATTAAGCCCAATAAATCCATTTATAATTAAATAACTTGGTATCTTGATATGTGCAAAATCAATCCCCATTGATTGATAGTTGGAGGGGGCGGGGGTAGGAACTGCCTTAGCTCCACTAGATTAGTGACAGCTTGAACAGATTATTTTAACCAATACAATTTTTTCCATTGTTAAGTTGGAACTTACAAAACTATCAAAAGACCTAACATTTATAAAATAATTGGTTATCATGTTTTGAAACCACCAATGTATAAGTAGAGGCTTTAAAAATAATTATAATTAGAGGATAATAACAAATAATAAGAGGTCACTACAGAATTCTTGCATTCAACTCACACTACAATTTTATGATATAAATGGAGATTTTTTGAAAACATGAACTTTAGCATTCAGATTTATAATTTGAGGCCTGAAATTGAATGAATAAATTAAAATCTCCTTTGATTGGTAGTTAAACCACTAATAATAAATTGTTATTTATATTTTCAGTTACTTCTACTAAACATTTTCTAGAATATTATTTATATTTAAGCTTGGTTAGGCCTCAGACATCTTTTCCTGCCTCACACACTATAAAAACATTCAGATACACGATCTGGCAATTATTTTTTAGTTCCAGAGTAGCCGAGCCCACTCCTTCCAGATCTTCAAATACAGATAATAATAATTGGGGCCAGACATAAAAATATATGCACATACACACACTCACAAAACACATAAGTATGAAGGGTGCCAATGGGTAAGTAGTTATTAAAAGCAACTTGCACGCTAATGGTCCCTGGTTCATATACCCACTCCTTCTAAACATAACTAAGGTGAAAATTAGTATCATTGTAATCGAACTAACTTTTTCACCAGAAAGGTCTAGTCAAGAAGTGATAAACTATCTATAGGTAAAACTAGATGAATGCAGGAATCTAGAGACAGTGGTGACCTTTAATTCAAAGACATCCCTAATGATGTTCCAAGTGTTAACTGCAGTAAATTAATAATATTATATGTTCAATGTATTCTCCAGAAAGTTCAGATAAGGGTTTTATATATATATATANGTGGGCTTTCGGTTTATTTTTATATCTTCTATACTTTCTGAATCTAATGGACTTGTCATATATATATATATATAAGGAACTCATAATTAACTGAGTAATAACTAAGCTATATATTTAATAGAACATTTACATACCTAGGAGTTCTATACGTTTTTCATCATAAGTGGTCAGAAAATAAACACTATTTCATCAAGAAACAGAGTTGAAATATGAGCAGCATTATATGAAGGAGAAGTCAAATTTGCTGCTGCAAGCACTGAAAACAAAGATTAACATTTTACACAATATAAAAGATTATTTCTTTAATTTAAGTATATTATATTCCTATTTAAGTGCCATATGAATCAAAACAATACATTACAACCTACTAGTTAGTAGAGAATTTGTTGAGGTTCGGTGAAGGCTGACCCAAAAAAATACAATTCTTAAAATAAATGTATGACAAATTCTCTACTAATAATTTCCATGGTCAAAAATTCTCCATTTAAATACAATCTACTGTCTGGCTGAATATATCCACTAAGCTTTCTTTTTTTTTTTTTTTTACTAGAATATTTTAAAATTTAAGATTTTAAATAAAGAAAATGGTATACCGTTACTTATTTCTGTTCAAAGAAAACTATCCATGATGATACTAATGGGGTCCATCCAAAAGCAAGTAAAGTGTAATTTTGGCATAAAATTAGACACCAAAGAATGCAAAAATGCAGGAACATACAATGTAGATAAAATAGATAGAATATACAAGGATTTTCCACATTCTTTTGTCAGTAAAATATAATGGCAGATGTTTGCTTGTTAACCTTTAAACTCTTAACATGTTAGCATGAACAAGTTATATTCTGGAAGCACAACTGACTCTGATTGGGATGTCAAGACATTCAATGAACTTATCTGAAATGATGAGACCTGAATGAAATTGAAAACTTGAGACCTCACTCCTTTCTCACAGTAGACTTGCCTAAGATACTACATAATCAATTTGACTAGTCAATAAATTACATCCAGTTCACTCATAGAAAGTGAAAGGAAGGGGTGGTGAGGAGAGGGAGAGTTGAGAGAGATTATAAAGTTAAAATAAATTACAGGATGAAAAATTAAATAGAATGTGTAACTGATTTATAAAAAAAAATAAAAAAGTATTGAAAATAAATGATAAAATTAAGTTTTAAACTAAAATCCAACAAATTTTGAACTATGAAAAATAGTAGAAAAGCTGAAGAATAAAAATAAATCACTGAAGTTTAAGTTTTAGAATGTGGACATGGAATATGTTTCAGAAAAATAATGGAGTGGTTATTCAGTTTAATAATTTGTGACTTAGATTTATAAAAGAGTCAAAAGTTTACTATAAAAGGATAATACTACTATAAAAGAAAAAAGTTATTATTGAAAATAAGGCCATTAACTAAATAAAAAACAGAAGACAGTAATTTCTAAGGGCTTTTTTTAATGTTAAGGGCTCAGCTAGGATGCAACTTTAAAAATTTCTATAAACATAAGAATCCTAATATTTTTATCAAAGTCAAAGATGGATGAAACAAGACAGGATACAATTTTAAAAAAATACAATAACACACACCAAAGAAATTGTATTACTTCTTCATAGTACATGTAAAATAAAAATATGCAACTACATACTGGAAAAATACTTATGGTCTGTTAATGAGGGAAGCAAATGTGACACAGTGGATCAATCGTAAATTGAAATTAGTGATGTGTAGTTGATGACCATCACATGAATGTACCAATAAAAATGAAGAATGAAAATTTCAGGAGAAGGAAAGGCCACACAAGTGATTAGTGGAAAAAATTTTATGAGAAGGAATATTAAAGGTAAAATTAATTATAATACATATTCAGCTGATGAAGTCCAAAGTAATATAGTGATGCATTTTTATTACATAAAAGATTTATAAATAAATTTGATACCATTAAAAATTATAAGAATATATTCTCCAAATATGTATTGGAGTATTTTAGTTTGGAATAATATTTAACTGAATTGCAAATGGATTTATCATTTCTGCTGTGATATTATACCTTATTGTTGAAGTTGATTTACATAAAGGAAAAAAAAACATTGAAAAAAAAAGTCTCACAGATGCCCGATATACACCTCATCATAAATACTAATTTCTTACTGCTTTCTATTTTTTCCCCCCAAATAAATACTTAAATTCTATCAGCTATGTAAGTTTTTAAATTAATTAGTTATTTTTAGGTTACATGGATCTAACTAATTTTCACCATAATAATGTATGTATTATTCAAAATAAGTTTAAATTATATTATATTAATGCCTGGTAATAAAAACAAAAATTAAGAAAATAGTTTTAAAACTATCACTAAAAATTAGTGGTATCAAAATATTAACCTAGTCACTAACACACATTTTCTTTTTGTCTAGATGTTATAGTTACAGCATGTGACTTGTTTTGTAATAAGAAATAAATAATATTTAAGTTAGAATAATCTATATTAATAGGATTACACTCCTCTAGAATAAGCCAATTGAATTTCTATTTAACTTATTAGTGAGCTTTTTTTAAATATAAATAGTCGGTTAAAATGAAGACAATCCCAAAAAAGCTTAAGCTGATGCTTACAATGTTATTCTTTCTTTTACTTGGCATTAAAATTAAAATAAATATTTTTTAGAGTTAAATAGAAGATTTCTACAGGATAAGCAAACTCCACTAACCTCACATAAGGTTTTTTTTTTTTTTTTTTTTTTTCAAGAAGGGAGTCTTTCCCTGCATGAATTATATAAAAATTTGGCTCAACAGTAAAAATGTAGCAGCCATGTCAATAGGCTATCCTCACTCTATACTCTGTGAATCTCCAGAGTAACCTTTTTCCACTTAAATATAAAAAATCCTATACCCCAGCATTCCTATAAATAAAAGTATTTAGTACATTGCAAATATTATACTTAATTAGATGAAAGGTGACTTCCATATCAATAGAATATTGTCTTTGATCCTCCCCCTCTCTCCTCTTTTGAGGTTTTAAAGGAAACAATTAACAATTTTATTTTTAAAAAAAACAAATTAAGTTACCAAATTATTGTTCACTAACATCAAAGTTTTGCTGTAATTTTCTTCAATGAGAAATATGTTTCCTGCAGCAGAAAAAAATTATAAGTAGACAAGTAAAGAATCAGTAAGGAGCTAAATATAAATTGTATTAAGGATTACAGAACATTGTGAATATGTATGTAACTCCCTTGCTCAAATAAACTACTCCCCCAGACCTACTCATAACAAGGGTTATGAGTGTAAATTACATTAAATGTATTAAGGACTACTGAATACTACTATTGTGTATTAACAGAAAAAATATGTTGCTAAAAAACTGCAAACTAACATTTAAAAAATAAATGGTGCATTAATGTGAAACTTAATTTATAAACATTTATTAAAAATTTAAGGTAATAATTCAAAGACTTAAAACAATGAAGCATTATGGTAATGATATTAAGTACGTTAGTGCTTACAGAAGGTAAAATTCTTTGAATAAATAATAAGATGTATACATTATATTTTTTTTTTTTAAAGTTATCATTACAAAATAATTAAATAATGAAAATTTAAGACTTGAGATCGATATATATACAAGTAATATTTTTCGCAAATAATTCACAATAAAAGTTACTACGTTAAGTTATGCAAAATACTTTCATTGAAAGAATAAATAACTGAAGAAACTGCAAAAATAAGAGCCGCTTCCCTCAGATATTTAAGTAAGCATAAATATAAGGTAGATAATATAAACTTACGGCAAGAAATAAATTGTTTGTTACATTTCAGAAGTTTAATATAGATCCGGCATAGTAAAATCAGTAATAAACTTTTCTTTAAATAAGAAAATCCTGAAGTTTAGTGTTTGATACTCAAGCTATCGATGTTAGTGGCGTAGTAAAGTAGTAGGTTAAAGAAGGAGGTAGTCATACCAACGAAGCTCATGGATAACAAATAATAAGAGGATGTGTACATTTGCTACGTAATACAAGACAATGGTCAAATAGTTTTTAACGTATGAACATATAGGCTCTCCATTGGCCAGGTGAGATCAAAGGCAAAAATGGAATCAATTCATGCACAATTATGGATATAGCCTTGGTACTTGTTGCTATTAATGCTGTAAGAAGACATAAATGAAGGAATATCAAATTTGATTTTATTGAATAAATAACATAAATTCATGATAGTGACTGAAATGTGTATAAAACTCACTACCAATAATGTCTATCATTCTAGATTTAAATTTTTCGTTGAGTAATATTTTGTAAAATATTCCTTCAATACTTTAAAAAAAAAAAAAGAAAAAAAGAAAAAGAAAGAAAGTAATATTTATAAAATATTACTTTATTACTTAAAAAATATGCTATAATGAGTAATATTCATCGTTGCATATTTTCTTAAAATACTTATTTTGTAAAAAATTGAAAGATATAATGTTTATCAGTCAAAGAATAATGGGACAGAAGGATGAATGTTACCATCCACAAGTTATATGAATATGTGTTTATATTATCCTTTTGCTACAATCATATCTAAATTATCTAAAAGTTTTGAAGTTTACTTGTACAGAACGTAGAATATTTTTATTCTACTCCAAGATAAGGACCTGCTAGGAGGTCAGGCGTGGCAAGACAAACCAGGGCGTAAACCAAGGGACCTGCTAAGATGTTCTGTTTCGTATAATTAAGCAGAATGATACAATTTCTGAAACAAAAATAAAGAATGAGAAAATTATAAATAAAAATTATCCTTTATTGGCTTTAAGAGAGTTCTGACGTCACTGGAGTTGGTGTTATTGATATTTTAGACTTCATTAAAAGACACACGTTCTTTCCACTTCGAGTAACAGTTGTTCACTGCCTTAATTTAATTGTGTGAAGAGACTCAATTTGGGTGTACAGTGCGCGAACAATTGTTGGACCTCTTTTAAAACTTACTGCACGAGTCATATAAAATTTTAGATGCGTAACCAAACTGATAGAGAGATGAGAACCAAGAATCGCAAGTAATTTTGTCTGTGTACTTTAAAGGGTAAACCCAAATTTACTGAATCGACCTGTTTGATAATTTTAATTGATAGTTTATTGATTACGGTCAGGTCATAATAGACGTATAATATTAATGAATTTAAAGATGTTACAGGATTCCTTATCTGCATAGATGAAGGTGTCAAAGAATCAGACTTTCCGTAAAACAGTTCGTCCTGAATGAGTTCTGTGGGCCCCTTGAGGGTATATGACTGAGTTACAAATGATTAGTTTTTTTTTTTTTNTTTTTTTTTTTTTTTTTTACGGATTGTGTCAGTTCTGAACTCGAGTTGAGGATCAGTTGGTTCTGTTCAGTTTTCAGTCGGCAGGAATGCTAATTTAAGTCTGTCCAAAGAAACATATGCTTCACGACTAGGCAGCTGAATAAAGAAATTCCTTGCCGTTTCAAGAGTATAGAGCCTGAGTATAGAGAGGTATAAGAGAATTTCATCAAGATCCTTCTCGATGAAAACATTCGAACATTTCTAGAGTTCTTCATCAATGCATGCTTTTTTTTTTTTTTTGTACAACTGCAGAATTTAGCTGTTCCAGTGAAATGCTATCATTCATTTCCTGTACTGTGTTGTATAGGTAAAGAATGAATAATGTTCTTCAAGGGAAACGCCAGAAAATTAAATAGAACGGCCATGCTTCTATGATACCTTAAGAAAAGCCATCTCGAATGCTGGCTCTTAAATATTCTAAGACTGTCGGCAACAACTTGATCCAATGAAAATTCTTCATTTGTGCATTATTTGCCGCTTTTAGAATTCGATGTAAAATCATACGTTGAGTTTGGTTGCGCCTGATGCCAAGAAGAGAGACTATGAACATTGGCTGCCATTTTCTTGGTGGTGTAACTGTATGACAATTGATTTTCAATTTATGGCAAGATAAAGAACCGCACCTATTCAATGACGTATTTTTTCATATTGGACTAGTACAATTTATGGACTACAAACTTACGGGTTTGAGTAGCTCAAATTGTCGATTTTCAGGTAAAAGAATTATATTTTAATCTTGGCGGCTGGAAAGTTCTTTCCTCTCCTACTAAAGTTTCGTAGAACAGCTATGTATCATTACTTGGATTTCCATTTGATTGAAGAGAAGATTATTTTGATTCTTTAGTTCATATATGGTGGAGTTCCTTTCTTATGTGGTAAACAGAGATATGAAGTCACCAGAGGTATGAATTTCCTCCGTTCTTGCGTGTGTATCCTTATGACATTACCATACTTAATTTATCTTCTGCATATTGTTGAGAGTTCAATAGAATAAACTGTTTCTATTCCGACGTTTGTGGCATCGAATGGCAATTCGTACTTTTGGGTCGGGGTGGATTAGTATAGATGTGTCAGGCTCAGTTTAGTTTTATTGTTCAGTTTGGTGTCTTGACTTCATAGGTCATCTCGATAGAAGATTTATATTTCTCTGCTTCTTTTAGTGTGAACTAAATTTTTTTAGTGGTAGTTGTACAGTTGCTGCGTTATGCAAGCTCTATAAAAGTTCACAATGTTCTCGTACCTCTCAAAAGATCTTTTACTGGTGATTGGTCGAAGATTGTTGTAACCATGTCTTCCAGAGGTGTGATGCAGCTGATTGTAAAATAATTAGGTCTCATTTTCACATATACTTGTATGCCCTGGGATCCATTAAATAACAACCTAATTTTTCTGTTCATTCAAGCGCAGGATCTCACCACTACACCTAGAACCGAAACAGCTCTACAACATTGGAATGAGCGATTGCAACATATCTACGAAGATTCAGCGCAGCTAGGCGAGAATACTCCATCACAATTTTTGAGGGGGATGAAAAATCTCTACTGTACCATTTCAAGTGGTACCTGTAAAAGTTACCAGATCGCTCACCAGTAAATTGGATTTGGAATGTGACCATCTAGAACGAATAAAAATAAAGAGAGATATTCGGTTTTTGACTGACCTTTTCAAAGCTTTTGAACGAGTAGAGCACAACTAAATTAAAGGTGCACAAACTTTGGAATCATACAGTCGGAGCGATCACATAAATCTTAATAATACAAAAGTAGATCCGCAACTAACTTACAGTTAGAAATGAGAGGAGTCCCTAAAGGATCGTAACCTAGGCCGCGCATACTTTATTATATATATATGTTCTGCTAAAGTATCTGAAAGATACAGAAGTGAATCTATATAATCGGGCGATATCACAATTAAATAAAATTAATTTAAACGAAAATAAGTTAATAAAAAATATTACAATTTTAGATTTAAAATAAAAATTTGGAATTTTATATAAACAAAATGTAGTGTATTGAATACACTATGTCAGGAATTCAAAATAATTTAATAATAGTTCAAATTTATCTAGCTGAATTTGGAAACTTAAACCAGACTCAATAGAACGCATTCAGAATTTAAATGAGGTGGATAGCCTACTTTCATATAGCTCCGCCAGGGTGCACAATTCCGCTACTCAATTTCGATTCCAGCTCTGTTTAGGCATTTGGTCATAAGAGTTCGCAGCTGTGGCTCCTTCACCGACACTTCACTTCTTCCAATATTGAGTAGGTGAGCTCCTGACTCCTCCTGGCCTCCTAATCACCAGCAAGTTGTGTTCGATAACATGAAAGTTCAATAATTTAAGTGAGAATGAATTTTTGGGCAGACAGAACGAAAAATATTAAGGGAATTATAAGATGATTTTAGTTGGGGTTCGGTCGAGGTAGATCCAAAAAAACACAAATTAAAAAAATGTATCTTTTTAATTTGTGTTTTTTTTTGGATCTACCTCGACCGAACCCCAACTAAAATCATCTTAGAATAATATCTACGGTCAACAAACTCTCTCTTTTTGGATATTAAGGGAATCTTTTGCGCTTTCACTGCGATTAGTTATTATTAACAAGGTTATAAAGGTAAATAATCTAAAGGGTTATTATCACTACCAATGAATATAGAACTCTCATACCTTCTATTCTCCGTCTTCATTGGTTTCTGCAAACCATCTTCTGTTGGCGAGCGCTTCCGGACATTGTCCATCTTTGTGGCTGAATACATGTGTTCACTGTCACTGTCTGTATTCAACTGTTGAATACAGACCGTGACAGTGAACGTATGTATTCGGCCAGAAGATGGACAATGTCCGAAAGCGCTCGCCAACAGAAGATGGTTTGCAGAAACCAATGAAGACGGAGAATAGAAGGTATGAGAGGTTATAAAGAGTGGGAAGAAGAGATTTGTTTTTTCAAGAATCCGCCAGGATGCGCTGAAGTTGCAGACCTTCATTATTGTTAGCTGGTTCCGCCGCGAGATCGCATTTCATCTCGGATTGAATCATTCTGGGATTAGAAAATCAAAGCGAAACATGTATTAGGTTGCCCGATTTTCCTGACAGCCTTCATTGTTTTTCATTTCCTAACCTTTTTTTTAACCTCCTTTCAGTAACTGAGGCAGGACTATCTCATGATAGTACTTACTACCCTGTTCTATGCACCCATGAATCTGGCGTAACTATAACTAGCAGCTTTCTCCCAAAAGAATCAAGCTATTCGCATTATATCTTGATAATACTTTAAATATATATTAACATAAAAATCCTCGTTTTAAATTTGAGCTTCTTAAGTAAACCATTTCATGATAAATATTTTATTTGGTTGTGGTATTTTATCCCACGTAAATTTTAAACAATTAATGAGAGGGAATAGAATAAAAAATCTATCTGTCCCAGCCAGGAATCGAACCTGGATCTCCTGCTATCCGGGCCGGTGCACTTGCCAGTTATGCTACCAGGACGCGTTAGTTGTCTCATTCAATTCCCTTCAGGGATGAATTCCCCCTGAAGGGAATTGAATGAAACAACTAACGCGTCCTGGTAGTATAACTGGCAAGTACACCGGCCCGGATAGCAGGAGATCCAGGTTCGATTCCTGGCTGGGACAGATAGATTTTTTATTCTCTTCCCTCTCATTAATTGTTTAACATTTCATGATAAGTTCGCTAATGTATCGAAATCGGGAGAAGATGGAGGTTTTCAGAGGAAGACCAGATGGGAAAATTGTAAACATCCTGATTATAGAAAATTAATATAATGTAGCATGTGTAAAATGTAATTTTCTAAAATTTAGATTGTGTAACATTTAAGAAAAGCTCATATCTTGACGATGCCCCGTTATAAAAAGAAAGAAAAAAAAACTAGAAAACATATTCTTTATATCTATCTAAAAACTGTTGAAGTATTTCTACGAGTACAATGGCTGAAATAAGGCAAGGTTGAAAGGGGCTTCAGATTTACCAATTTCGCTGCCCCAATGTAGATTAAAGAATAGATTGAAGAATTCTCAATCTCTAGGGAGATTCCAACAAGAAACCATCGAACCACACAGGCGTGAAACCTTAAAAAACAAAAAACAATTCTTGATCGTTTCTGAGTTTTTTTAAGCAGGTGGAGCGTAGGGAAATCAAGTTATTTACGTTGGTACCATAACGCGACATTAGAAAAATTTTAATACATCTTCACCAACCTACATTGAAGAAGCCGAAAAAATATGGCCCGTTAGAATTTATGAGAATTTATATATATGTATATATATTTATGTGTGTGTGTGTATGTGTACACATACACATGTCTGCTAGCGTCCTCAATTTCAAGAATGATAAAACCACATTTGGTATTTCCGTATAACCATATTATTAGGGGGAAGGTGGGTGTTATCCAAGCAGATTTTCCATGATTCATTAATGATGCTTATAGATAAGGGTACACGAGAAAATTTAATAAATGAGCCGAAAAGGCAATGATTGTAAAATATATGTCCACTAAAGTTTTTCCTTGACTAGAGAAGATATGCGTTTTTCTTAAAAATATTATTGAAAATAAACGTTATAAGATTACATTTTTCAGATATATTCGATCAACTTTTTCGTAACTCAAGTATCGAAGATATAGCAATTATAAATTTTGTTCCCCCTCTAAATCTCCCCACTCCCTCATTCGATTTCAACCAAAAATATGTAATCATAAGGAGAGGAGGAGTTTTAAGGGGGGAACAAAAGTTTAAATCGGCACGTCTCCATATTTCACTGGAAGAATTCTCATTTATAATAATTTTTCAGTTATAACAGTATGTCTCACATTTAATTATAGAACAGCATTCATTTATTTATAAACGGAATAAATCCTATTTTTTTCATTAATAATAAGGCATATTTATAATATTCAAGATATAATGGTTTAAGAAAATTAATAAATAAGAATATTTAAGAATTACAAAAAAATAAGAAAGAACTTAGCGTGTACTTCACTTGATGCAGAAGCTGCCCAATGGCAGAACTCCTTAATCTCTATTTACAATACACAGGTTGTTTTTTTTTTGTTTTG
>KZ807663.1:24684-36982 GCA_000696205.2 Oncopeltus fasciatus | reverse complement strand
CCCTGAAGATGGCTTGCAATGTAAGCCGAAACGTTGGCAGATAATCCTTTATTGAAAAATACATTTTTTAAATTTGTGTTTTTTGGATCTACCTTGACCATAACCAAACTAAAATCATCTCAGGATTGTTATTTATTGTTTACAAAAGTGTTGAAAAAGATATTCTATGACTGGCTTCATTGAATGTTTTACGGAAATTTTAAAGGCACAGCAATATTCTGGGGTATTGTGTTGATTTCTCCGTTATTAATAAACACAGAATTTTTTTGCGGATGCTTGGATTTTAACATTTTTAAGCCTTTGGAAAGGCAACCGCAAAGCCCTTAAATAACAATTATTTCATGTCCCTTGGTTTTTTTTTAATACAAAATATCTTTCTGGAATAAAGTTGATTCATTATTTAGATGATTTTATATTCCTTCAACACAGGTGGTTTTACAACAACGGTAATTTTTTAAATAATAGAAATGTTCACTATAGAGTGAAAAGCCTTTTTCTCTGGGAGTAGAACACACATTTGTGTACTGTGTTGAGTTTCCAAGCCACAAAAGTTTAGGACTTAGGTTTTATGTAATCAAGACTTGCTTAGAACCACATCCAGAAAATAAATAAAGGAATTCGAGACTAAGCTGTGGAAGCTTAGCAGTAATTTTAAGTTCAAGAAAGCACAAAGCTAAGTAAATAAATTTATTTTTGCCAAAGAAGATATGGTGCCTCTTAGTGGTCATAAAAAAAACTTCTTCTTTTCTTCCTTACTTTCGTCCTTGGCAACGCATTATTACTTGCTAAACCTTGCTGATGTACTTGAATACCGACAGGGCATCTCTCTTTTGTTTATTTATTTGAAGAAAAAGTGTAATTATTTTCTAAATTATATTATTGGCCTTTCTTAAGAGAATTTTAGAATTGTACTTATCGTTTCTTAGCCCAATTACCAACTATCCATGAAAACAAAAATTAATGATTTCACTCGATGTCCTAGCCTAAAATGAGAGGAGACCGTCTTACATAAAACATTATATACATTAATTATAAATAGTAATTTTCGAATAACTATTCGATTCCTAATGTGAGCTTTTGATTGCTCAAGTACCATCTCCAGTAGAACGGAAAATTTCAGAAATTCAGAACGATTTGTATCCTGGACATTAGTGGTTTGGAACATTATACGACACCCACTGAGCCTCTATAGGCTCACTAAAGTAAAGGTATTACTTCATTAGCATTATTTATGAACATGGTTTGTGTTATTTGTATATTGTAAAACACAGAGAGTGGCGCCGGCCATTGTTCTACGAGTTCCGCCGTTGACAGACATTTATTGAGAATTAAGCATTCCCAGTGCCATGGGCATTAATAATAGGTTGACTACCTGCTGATAGTCCTTCTCTCTCTGTCATTAAGTGATTTAATGGAAGGTGAAAATTATTTAAATATAAATACAAATTATAGATATAAAATAAATAAACGTAACAGATTTTTATCGGTTGTTCATTAAGTTTCAGTATTATTTTTATCAGTCTTGAAGTATCTATTTTTTTTCCGCAGAAATTTTGGATCACACGTTGGTACATACTGCAGCAGAATCTATTTTACTTATCATTTATTGTTTTTTTTTTATATATAACTTTTATTGGAGAAGGTCGAGTATATGGTAACTAAAGAAGTCGTATGTCAACAACTTAAATTACTTAGAGCTAAAAATTCTTCCAAAGTAGAGAAATTAAGTATGTTATATTGAATATTTGTCTATCATCATATGCTTTGAAGTAATTCAAAAATAATACTGTTGATGGATGGAAAAGGATGGAAATATCTTGAGAGCTTATTAAATCTCCTAATAAAGCTGCTAGAACACAAATGAATGAAAAACGAAGAAAAATTAAGCTAAACCACTACTCGTAAATATTCTACGGTACAGTTCTACGGTAGCAGTTATGTGGCTTATATCTGCAATTGATAAATAAGTGTAAGGGCGCTAGGTTAGCTCAGGGAATCTACTATCCACGGGTCTTACTATTCTGCCACTCCGGGTTCAAGTCCCGCCCGATTATTTATTCATAAATAAAAGCTTTTCCTGAGTTATGGGTGTTTAGAATGGGGTGGCAACCTTTAGATAGCCCCTCACTCCATGACCCTAAGTGGAATTTAAAAAAAAAATGATAAGTTTACGAGTCAGAATTCCATGCTGTATTTTTTAAATAATTCTGAAGTGTTATTTAATTAAATATCATTATATAAATAAATAAAAAATTACTAATATTTCAAGGAAAATAGTTTATACGAGAATGTTTGGACTATTTTTATGATGAGGTAAGGTATGTTCCTCGGCCAGAGCCATTAGTTGCTTAACATTTTCGAAGCAATATATGATTTATGCTCCATCGACACTAGAAATAGCCGCAAAATCATATTCAAAACCGTTCACCATCAGAAGCCAAAAATGCTGGATATCATGAAATGATTCCCCCTCCCCCCTCTCATTCTACAAAGAATAGTACTCAATTAGGGATGGGCATTCCAAGGAGTACACCAGGAATCCTCTGAACGACCGAAAGATAATCTAACTGCACACAGTGGGTATTGAACCATTATCTATAAAATGCTCTTTAAAAAAATACTCTTTCTCTACATAAATGATTAGAATGCACTTTCCATAATTCATATACTTAGGTAAAAGCTGATTACTCAAGGTTAAGCACTTATAGCACTCATAAAAAAAAGAAAAAAAACACTTGATGGAATAGCAATAAGTGAACTTGACCATCCATCTTCATGACGCTCAAATTGCTAAGGCTATAGTCATTAGAATTACAAATTGCAGTTAAAAACCTGAAGTAAATAATTACAATTTAAATAGTTTTAAATTAGTTCGTGTTTGCTAATGCTTTCGGGAACAACAAATACATGTAAGGACTTTGAGTAAAATCGAGAAGAAACGTCGAAACAACCACTACATAAATTTGAGTCGTTGACATTTAAATTTATTTTTATATTATTCAATCAGTCTATTAAAGACAGCCTGTTTTTATTTCAGTTGTGACTGGAGCGACCGATGGATTGGGGAAAGCATTCGCCTTTAAGGTAAGACAGGCTAATTCTTCTGAATTATTGGTTTATTTCTACCAGGTGTTTCTAGTTTCATATTTGGGACCATGCTACCTTTAAAATATATGTATTCATTATATTTATTATTATTAATAATAATAATTCATTACTCATAATATTATTAATATTCTTAAAAACATCTAATGTCCCCCGTAGAATGAAAATTTATTTTATCAGTAGTTCAAATGATTTGGAGTTCGAAGCCGTCATGAAATAACTAGGGAACTAACTTTAGTCATCAGGGTTCATAAATTATTGATTACAAATTCTCTATGTATTACTCGAATTTCTATACAGCCCATCTAGGTAAATATAACCCCCTAAACATTCTTATGTTTTTCTTAAAACTGGTAAAAGAAGTTGTGGATAGAATTTGTACAGAAATAGTTGTTTAGAAATGTAAAATTGAAAAGGTAGTTTTGTGTCATGAATATGTTAGAGAAAGAATATCCACCATCACCATTTTACCCAAAGCAAATTCCTGAGCTGAGCTTCCTCAATTATTATTAATAATAATAACAAGTACTTAAATTATGACATTCGCTATTTTTAATAAATTATTTTTGTGGGGTGGGGAGCTATAACTTCAGAGCTGAAACGCTATAAAATTATTGATTCGTTGCACTAAGTAAAATACTTTTTTGCATGCCTGATAAAAAAAAAATATATATAAAAATCGAGGTTATATACTTTTGTGGCCATTCCAGAACTATTTTGTTGTAATTAATTACATATCGGTCAAGCTCATCATCATAACTTTAATTGATAGATTCCTGATTTTATTTTTCTAGTATGTAAATAAACAGATAGGAAATATGAATTTTTTTGCGTATAATTCATTTTCTCTATTTCCCTAGATACTTTTTATTCCTCGAGGTGTTTAGGTGTAATATGTTCTCTAGCTTTTTATAAAATCATAGGATCCATTTAAGTACTTTATTTTCTATCCAGTTCTTATCCAGCTGAAAGTGCGCGCTGAAAGCTAATTTCTTATTAATGGGATTATGAACCACACAGACATATACACACTAGCGTAAAATTTAATTTATATATATTCGATGTCCTAGCCTAANCAAGCAAGTAAATTATTTATGATATCATTTCTTATATCTACGCTTTATTCAACTGAAGACCAGAGAAAGAAGATTGCCCTTCCTGAAGGGAAAATTATAAAAATCTCAAATGTAGTTACATATGTATATAGGTAAATATAGAGGTAAATCTCTTTTTACAATTCACAGGTTGTTTTTTTATTTTTTATTTTTATGAGGTGTTGGCAATGTGAAGGTCGCGCAGCCATTTCCTATTTAGGCGACGTGATGGATTGGCAGGATGGATAATACTGGGTAGAGTTTGGGCTGAAAGATTCGGAGAATATAACTAAAATTAAAAAAAAAAAAAAAAAACCTTGAAAAATCAAGCAGTACTGTAGCCAGTCGATGTCTGAAGAAGATGTGAGAGGAAGTGCAGTTGTAGGCCAGGTGAAGAGGACCGGTTTATCCAGGTCAGAAGCTGGTGCAAGGTCAGGGTAGGGATTCCGGTAGTACAACGATCCCTTGGTGAAAGTCGCTGCGGATCCGGATTTGTACATGTGTTATCAGGGCAGACCACTGGCCTAGATAGATCCCACCTATCGGGGTCATGAAGGTCACTAGAGTTCCTCTTCCGTTCTCAGCCTAGAAGCGAAGCCGAAGTAAGATAATCTACTGAGCTACACAGCATAGGACTAGAACTAAATCCAATCTGGATCTCATTCTAATCAGTCAACTTGATTTAGAGGTTAAGGCACTAGACTCCTGAGTCAAAGGACCCTTTTTCAATGATCTCAGTGCACAGTAAGTTTTTTCTTTATGGGTCTATATTTGAAAGGATTCCTGAGGTACTTCTAAGTAATACCCAGCCCTAATTCTAACAATTCTTCATTGAATGGGAATAAATCAGGCGGCCAGAACGGTGTGCCGATCAGCCTTCCCAAGAGAGTTTTGGGTCCGCAATGAATACATCCTTAGATAGGTATTTTCCCCCTGGGCCTACATAGATGTTGTGATTTTAAAAAATTGAAAATCGAATATTGTGTCGTCACTTGAGGTTAGCTACCAAACCTCCGCTCTTTACTCATAAAGAAACATGGTTACCAAAACAGTAACGGTCATAATTCACTTGTAACCACAAATTATATAAATTTAACACAAAAATATTTGTAAAGAGTATTTAAGAAATGAATGAATATGAACAAATAACTGATTTAGTTGAAATTTTGTTTATGGTAGAGGAGAAACAATCTTCACAAATAAATATTTCTTCTGAAATCAAATAAATTATATTAAAAATCACTTAAAATATATAGTGTATGAATTAACTCTTGTTATTAAATTATGAATTGCTTTCTGCAAAAATAATGAATAGAAAATAATTTTTCTTTTGCTAAGACATCGAAATTAACGCTATTTTTCTCCACGAGACTTCGATATTGGGGAACTTAAGTAAAGCATATCGACAGATAAATAAGTGAAAAAATCAGTTACCAGACGTCAACCCACATTAAAATGTGTATGCTTACCACCAAAATGACCAATGTATTAGCATACTAAAGTTGAGAATAGATGAGTCTCTCCACAAACTCAGTAAGTTCCCTCATAACTCATAACTAATCTAATAAATCTTTTTTTGTATGAACAACTTGGATGATGACAGTTTAACTCTACGAAAATATTATTTATTTCATTTATTTATTTTTAATAGCTTTAAACTATTTTTAGAAAAAGTTGATTTGAACTGATGCAAAGCCCTCATGTCGTAAACACACCACCAACTTTGACACTGGTTGTCTTAACGGCAAATATTTTTATTCATTAATTCAGCAAGCTATATTCCCCTAGCTTCGAATAGCAAGATAATTTAAGTAGGCTTAAAGTCGATATATCGGAACCCGGATATAATCTACCAAACCTGTTCTGTTTTGAAAACAAGTTTTCAGAAAACACACTGAATTCAGGAAATGCATTTTGTTATAAAATAATTTCTTGTTATCCACACGTGTTTGGGGCCAATTAAAAGACAAAGTGTTAAAGCAAAAAGTTATCATATTTTTCAGACATAAATTTATTTTCGGCTACACTCTAGTATGAATCTCTGGTTAAATATTTTGAATATTGTATATGAATTTTAAAATAAAATTATTCTTCTCTATTACGACTTTTGCAAGAACGAATCTTTTTGAGCGGCTTGCTACTTATTATAGATTGAGAAAGAGGTCTAATTTACTTATCTTCCATTCTCTTAAGGCAAACTACTCCTGAGGAAGTTAAGTGACTAGATCTTATAATTACTGGACCACGGAAAGGTCAACAGGAAAAACATATTTAAAAAACAAGGGACTCGCCAGGGACGTTAGCGGACTTCTTATTTCAGTATTTATATCCTCAATATAATCGAATGTGTGAATTCAATTTCTGAATCTGTTTCAAGATTTCTGAAACCAATTCAAGTTGACTGAAAAATAATTAATTTCTCAGAGGAATCAGAGCTATATACTGTTTAGCTTTTAGCTGAGATCTTAATGTATTTAATCTATCTATTGAATTCTCTTTTTGTACACAAATCGGTTTTTAATTCTTCAGCCACAAAGACCGAATCCCAAAATAAACTTTCCCCATAAAGCTCGACAGTCACCCTCAAAATAAAAAAAAATTAATTATTTTGCAGTAAAGCAGCAATAAAAGACCCATGTAGAAGACTATTTCAAGATTAATGTTGTCCTAGAATCGATTGGAATTAAGTCAAACAAGTTACAGGGCATATATTCTCATGCTCAATTAAAAACAATAGTCTAATTATTCTTCAAATAGTTGTGCACTTAGGCATTTATATTTTATAACTTTCCCTGCTCTTTGCTAGTTCTCGTTTTCTTTTCTGTTTTAATAAAAAATATCTCAGAGGTTTGCAATAAACCAAGCAAGTAAATTATTTATGATATCATTTCTTATATCTACGCTTTATTCAACTGAAGACCAGAGAAAGAAGATTGCCCTTCCTGAAGGGAAAATTATAAAAATCTCAAATGTAGTTACATATGTTCTGAAATAAATAAAAACATTTTTTTTTTTTTTAAATTCGTATTCTTGATTTAAGATTTGGCCCGGAAAAAAAAAAAAAATCAGATACTCACCCTGAAACTGAAATGACGCAAAATAAGAGGAGCAAAAACCTGTTTATTTAATCACATTCTTTTCACGAAGCATGCTGGGAAACTGGTTTTATAGAGTTACCTTCCTTATGTTTTCTGCAGCCTGACTCGGGTTTCAAACCCGCTTTATAATCACTAATTTGCTTTCAAATACGCAGAAGGTAAATTCAGGCACCAAACAGGATTGTTCAGCCTCAAGATTCAATCTGCGCTTCTTCGGGAAAATCTACCCAGGAGTGATATTATACTGCACAAAATTCCCTATCTCAAGAAGCTCCTCAGTATCTTATTTAGGCAGTTTTCTACACCCAATGGAAATTTGCCTTCTTTTGTATTTTGTCTTTTTTGTACACTCCTCAAGGCAAAGTCCTGGTTTTGGATGAACTTTTCTAGATTGAATAGTACATGGTTGATGATTAGTTGGCCGTCTCGAATATCGTGTGAGAATGGTCGGGGTTTCGGTCAGTTGTTTCTGCAGTTTACAATGTGAACAGACACCGCCCTGGGGAGATTTCTCCACCCAACACCATTGCCCTGATGATGGCTTACTAGCTAAGCCGAAACGTTGGCATAAATAATAAAAATATTACTCCAAATTGTGGTGTATATTTTTTTCTTCCTGGCCGAAACCCCGACCATTCTCACACGATAGAATAGTACACTTCTTAGCGTCCAACTTTTGCTTATTCAAAATGGTCCATATAGGCTAACCCCATATCCTCTGCTTTTAATTTTTAAAGAGCGTTTCCTACTGTGTATAAATATTATCTTAGATTATGCACATATTAAATAACCTACTTGAAAATAGAGAAAAAACAACAACTTAAAGACATATGAAACAAAAAACCGCTTTTCTATTAATGAATCCATTTAATTAACAGCGCTAGTGGCAGATAAGGACTAAAAGCTAGTATATAATGAGAACTCGAGACGAAAATTCACCATTCATTTTGGGACAATATACCTACTTTAAATCAAGATTTCCCGAATTTCGGGTTTATTCCTGAAAACATTAAAAAATACCTAAAATGTTAAGAAACAGTCATCTACTATAATTTTATACAATATTATACGTTTGGAAACTAACTGTAAGTTTACAAGTTTCAAAATAGCCTTAAGCCTAGTGAATATTTGTTTCATCAAGTTATTTTTAGTCACTGGCTTATTAGTCCTTATCTGTCATTAGCGCTGTCTATGTTTTTGAACACATTTGTGAAATTAATTCATTAATAGAAGGCAACTCTTTGACTCTTTGTGTATAAGTTTTTTTTTTTCTCTTTTCAAGTAGATTATTCAATATATACATCATCTAAGATAATATTTCTATACAGTAGGAAACGCCCTTGAAAATATAAAATAATTAAAAGCAAGCCATGTGTGATTACCAACAGACCATTTTTATTAAGCAAAAGTTGAACGCCAAGAAGTGTTAGTACTATTCAAACAAGAAAAGTCACGCCTGGACTTGATGCGAAAACGACCTTGTGTGAACGCGTGTGACGGAGTTATCTTCGATATTTAATAATTTACAAATAATATTTTTTGTTATACCACTTGGAATAAAGCATTTTAAAAATGTCCTATATATTATATGAATTGGGTCTTACTGGCAATCGAATATTTTAGTATTGACTCATTAACGGATTCCCAAGGATGTAATTTAGGGTAATTTTGCACCATGCGTTATTTCAAGATGATAATTAGACCTTTGTTTCCATATTCCAGAAACATGACAATACTACTATACATAGTCACGTCGGAGAAGTAATTCATGAAAATAATAGTGCTCTCGTGCCTTATTAAGGCAATTTTACGATTATGTTCTAAAAGAAAATTACAGGAAATAAAATTCTTTGCATTAAACAATTCAATGATTATACTCCAATCTTAGTGTCGAAGTGTTTTTGATTACATAATGAATGAATGGACAACAAATCACTCTTTAATCAAAATCCTTTATGTCATAATCTAGAGACTATATTTCAGGCATCACATACAAGGAAAAATGCCATCATTATTGAATATTAGCTGTTTGTAGCAGGTCATTAAAATTAATAATTAAATAAATTCTAATAAGTAAAATGAACAATAAAATAAGACGGCATTATAATTGTCAGCAGAATATAATTTACGCCGTATAGTTCTTAATTTATACTTATTAGTAGCTTTCCTGTAAGGAATTCAACTTCCTAATTTCTGCAAAAAACAAAAATAAAATAAACATATTAAGCCGAAAAGCATATACTTAGTTCAAAATCGAATATTCAGATATTTATTTTTTATGTTTTTAGACTATGGGATACAACTCACACTCTCACATACATCAGGATTTTTAAAATGGACAAACGTAAGTAGATGTTTGAGTTGCTTTACGCAAATTGGATTAAATTGAAGACAGTGAAGAAGTACATTGAAAAATCAATGAAGATGTACATTGAAAAATCTTGTTTCTTCTACAAGATACAAAAAGATTCTACGAGTTGCTGAAGACTTCGCTGGAGTAATTATACGTCGCTATCAATGAGAGACCAAGAGTACACTCAGTGATAACATACTTCTATATAGGAATACTCCTTACCAACGTGATAAGACTACAATTACGTATTATCTACTACTGTTCATCTGAATCGGGCTAAAACAATGAATGATTTAAAAATACAAGAAACTGTCAACAGGTATTCAGATATACAACCCCCCCCCCCATTCACTCTTTCTCTCTCTCTCTCTCTCTCTCTCTCGGAGCAAAAACCTGTTTATTTAATCACATTCTTTTCACGAAGCATGCTGGGAAACTGGTTTTATAGAGTTACCTTCCTTATGTTTNATATATATGTTTATATTATTCTTCATTCAGCAATAAATGAGAGGAGAATATATTGCATAATAGATCTGTGCTCTGCTTATAATAACTTATACTGGAATGATTGTTTTATTTGGTTATAGAGATATTAAGGTCCGGTCACTTAAGATGTGCTTAGTAAATTTTATGCGATTTATGAATTTTCATACTTAAAAAATATAATTTTGCAATTATGATTTGGCAATTGATTTGGGTTCTTGAAAAATTAAAATGAAAGCAAGGTAAATATTAATTTTGTTTATTTAGTTGGCTTTCAAGTTATTGAGTGCGGGATTTGCTGATTGCTGTTTGCGGGATTAAGACGTCGGATATGGAAGGCAGATTGATGTCCTCGTGTGTGTTTGATAATTCCAAAATTCAATAAAACAAGCTATCCTGAACTTCATAGTAGAGGTACATTCGTTAAGCCGCGTGTGTAATGTGCTAGTCGAGGAAAAATATTGCTTGAAACGGTGCATATGTTTTACAACTAATAATTATAAATTATGATTTTATGTTTACTAATTCATTTCCAATGTTTATTTACAATTGATAGGAAAAAGCGTATTGTTTAGTTGGTGCTGCATCCGAAGAATTAGAGTATTCCCTAATACACTGTTCCCGTGCCAATAGAGAGATATCTTGCTGGCCGCTCATTTAGCGTTAAGCGGACGTCAGACTCATTGTCTTGGATATGTTCCATTCTAAAGCGGGCACTAAAGACATAATATTTATGTTTATTTACAATTAATCCCAGATCTGTCATAGTGTATTGTTTAGCTGGTGCTGCTTCTGAAGAATTAGAGCATTCCCTAATATACTGTTCCCGTGCAGATAGAGATATCTTTTGCTGGCCGCTCATTGATCGTTAAGCGGATGTCAAACTCATTGTCTTGGATATGTTCCATTCTAAAGCGGGCACTAAAGACGTAATGTTTATGTTTATTTACAATTAATCCCAGATCTGTCATAGTGTATTGTTTAGCTGGTGCTGCATCCGAAGAATTAGAGCATTCCCTAATATACTGTTCCCGTGCAGATAGAGATATCTTTTGCTGGCCGCTCATTGATCGTTAAGCGGATGTCAAACTCATTGTCTTGGATATGTTCCATTCTGAAGTGGGCACTAAAGACGTAGTGTTTATGTTTATTTACAATTAATCCCAGATCTGTCATAGTGTATTGTTTAGCTGGTGCTGCATCCGAAGAATTAGAGCATTCCCTAATACACTGTTCCCGTGCAGATAGAGATATCTTGCTGGCCGCTCATTTAGCGTTAAGCGGCTGTCAGTCTCATTGTCTTGGATATCAAGACGTCAAGACGTAAGGCTAATGGCACACCCTTGGCAGAGAACTTGGTAGTGACCTCTCACCGCCTCGCCCGAGCTTCCCGTTCTCGTACTGCAAGGTCTACATCTTCCTGTCCAGGAATTAGCGTTTAATCCTATACTTATTTACTGAGAATGAGGAATCAAATTTATACTCCTCATTTTATTTTTATTTTCTCCCAAATCGAAAACCAAAATACTATGAATTACTTTGAGTTGACTACATAACCGCTCAATAACTGGGTTTTTATTACATTAATTTTATATTGAATTTAGCTTTGGATTTTATTTTTTATTATTGAATTAGTTGTTTCAATAAAAGATTTGAGGTTTCCCTGATTTTTTTTTTTTTCAGCCATATCTCTACCAAACTGATGAGCTATTCTTTTCGAAATGGTATGTGGAACCAAAAATATGACTATTTTCAATGAGTGGTTAGAAAAGTACAAACAAATAATTTTAAAATACGCTTACCTTGAACTCGTTTCGCTTAAAAATGATCGATAGGTTCTACACGCAGTAATTATTTCAATGTGCAGGTGAAAAAATTATTTTTTAAATTTAGTGTTGGACGAATTATTTAGTCCGTATTTTGTAATAAACGGTTAAAGTTAAGATGAACAGATTAGTTAGTCAAAAATCAAGGACATAATGAAATTATGAATTAAAGAATCAATGCAAAAGAAAGTGCAATGTTGTTTTTCTTTCCTAAACATTCTATGACTGAATAAATGATTATGATATGAATGAACACAATGTCAGAAAAAATTAGTTACTTTTAAATAATAAGATTGATTCCAATAGGTTTCCAATCATACATTTCTTATATATATATAT
>KZ807662.1:381826-404623 GCA_000696205.2 Oncopeltus fasciatus | reverse complement strand
GAAAAAAATATATATATAATGAACATTGACGTCACTTTATGTGATGGAACCAATTTTTGAGCTTTGGAATCATACTGAAACTAAATTAGTAAATACCACTATTGTGCTGTTAAAATTGAGCTATTCAAAATCTCACATTATTGTTCTAGCAAATTTCAGTAGATCTGAAATGAAAAAAAAAAAAAAAAAAAAAAGAGAGAGAAAGAAAATATTCTCTTTGTAGCTTGGATAATATAATGTAAAGAGAACAACTTGAAATTTTTTATAGAAAAGCATATTTTGGTGAAAGGGTATGAATACATAGATTTTTCATATTTCTGTTACCATTAGTTTCACTGCAGATGATAAATGTAGCTATGAGTGAACAAAACTGCCAAAAGTCATCATTTCAGATTTTGACAGTCATGGCGACCTGAAAAAAGTATTTTTTTAAAAGACTTAGATAATTCATATTTTAACAGTATTATGTATTTGTCTTTGCCTTTAATGAATTATTTAAGGGCCTATGAGAAAAAAGTGTGCCTGTGTTAAATTGTGAAGGTACTAAAATCATGAATCTGTATAATCTCTTTTGTACATTTTGTATGTAAGCATTAAGTGTAGATTGTCTGACTTAAATATATTATTTATCAACAAATAATAGGACTTTGTTTAAAAATGAAGTACGTAAATCAAATTTTATACATGTATTCATGTGAGTGTGTATATAAATATACTAACAGATAGTAGAACATATTTAGCTGGGAAAAAAAGGAGGGGTGGGGATTACAGTTTGCAGATAAACATGCTGTTTATGGGATTATGCTGTGCAATACAAGCAATAAAGGTATTTTGTGTCAGGGATTTTTTTTTTCAAGTAAGTTTCAATATTATATTTTTGACGTTTTGTTAACTATTTTTCATTTGGTTAAAACCATGTAAAGCTCTGGTCATACCAATTGAGCAAATAAGAGGGATTTTAATTATTTGGGATCCTTAAGCACTGGATGCAATAGTGTTGGTTATGGGTATTTTAACAGCAGGCAAGTTTGTTGACATACTGTGTCATAATTTATGTAACTCTATGATTATATTATGGATTAAGAATCCTTTCTTCTTCCAGCTAGAGAATGATCCTAAGCATAAAGCTAAAAAACAAAACAAAAAAAAACAACACATTAAGGAGTGGTTGTTTCTAATTGAAGATAGATGTTTTTAATAATTAATCACTTCTGTTACTGTCTGTGAGCCTTTAAAAACTTATGGGACATTTTGGAGCAGAAGTTTCAGTCACTTATCAAAATTAGTGAACAAGTTGATTATATAATATTATTCTCTTGTTTAACACAAAGCTATCACATTTCTTTCTACTAGGCTTTTTTGGTGACAAACTGGTTTACATCTTTAACAAAGATAAAATTAGCAAGCTTGAAATAATTTGTAATACATTTGTCACTGTCCACGGAATCATGAGTTTCTACAAGATTGTAGTCCTTTTTTATTGCTATTTTTTTTTTTTTTTTTCGATTTGACTCTCTCAGATCTAATGATTTTTTATGCTTTATATTAAATTGAAATGAAATACTTATAAAAAGATTTAATTTTTATTCCTGTTCTAATTTTTTTTTCTTTAGCAGAGGAATCTAATATGAAATGTCAAAAGAGTTTGCATATTGGAATGACCATGGTTTCTACATTGCATAAGGTAAATGTTTTTAATAAGAGAGGGAATTTTGATTATCAGACGGAAAAAAAAGAAATCACTTTCTAAAGACTCTATACTGTTTATATAATTAAATATCATGGATATCTATTTTAAATGGTAAGAATTACCAATGTCATCAGATATTAGAGGAATATCTATAAAGATGAATGCTACTACATTGAACTCTAGTCGTTGACAGCAGATTGTCACTAATTATTACATTATATCACTTATTGAAAAATAATTATTTTAATTCTTACTTGTTTTGCTTTTTACACTCCATTTTATGCTTCTAAAAATATCATTCAACTATTAGAAAAAGAAATGTTATTATACTGACACCTAATCATCACAGAAATATGGCATAGTGGAAAGAGAAAACAAAACTATTTGTTAAATGGACAGATTATTGTTGTATTCTACACATGTATTCATAAAGCTCAGTGCTATTCCCGCTGATATTAAGTTAAGTTTGTAAACTTAATTATTGTTTTAACAGAACTTAATACCAAAGCAATGATTTCTAAGGAAAGTTGTACGATTTAGATACTCAAAATTTCTTGGAGCAGAGGTGGTAGCACAAGTTTGTGTTGAGAAAATACACATATCTGATGACAAGACAGTATTATAATACTGAGAAATATTTTCTTTACACTATCAATATATGAATATACATTGAAAATTGCCTATGAAGGTAAGTAATATTCAGTGTATACTGGAAGTGGTGGACCGCAGGAAAGACAAGCCGTTATACACAGTGCCCCTAAATTAACGCAATATTTAAATTTAAAAAAAAAACACAGTTTTTAGTCTTTTTATTACTATTTTTTTATTTAATCACAAAGTACATAGGATAGGGTTATTTATGGAATAACACATCGGGCAAATGTGTTTACCACACAGCCAGTAAAACAATTCAATTACTGCATGAGACATTTCCAGGTTGTGTGCTCTCTCGTTTTGGTGATCAGAATTAGCCCCCTAGATCTTGTAATTTTACACAATTTGATTTCTTCTTATTGGGTTATTTAAAATCAAAAGTCTATGTCAACAAGCCCAAAACCATCTGTGCATTAAAGGAGAAGATTCAATGCTGCATCAACAAAATTCAGCCACATTAATGCGAAACGTGGAGGCCATTTGCCGTCTTTGCATGCACATTCACACGCCTTTGTCGGTTTTCTATGACCATTTCGCATTAATGTGGCTGAATTTTGTTGATGCAGCATTGAATCTTCTCCTTTAATGCACAGGTGGTGTTGGGCTTGTTGACATAGACCTGTGATTTTAAATAACCCAATAAGAAGAAATCAAATTGTGTAAAATTACAAGATCTAGGGGGCTAATTCTGATCACCAAAACGAGAGAGCACACAACCTGGAAATGTCTCATGCAGTAATTGAATTGTTTTACTGGCTGTGTGGTAAACACATTTGCCTGATGGGTTATTCCATTAATAATTCTATGCTATGTACATTATGATTCAATAAAAAGACTAAAAAACTATGTTTTCTATTAAATTCAAATCTTGCATTAATTTTGGGACACCCTATTGGATTAAGAGATTATTTTTAATACAAGTGATTATTTTTAAGAGAGTGAAGAAGTTCACATATCTTGGATCTCAGGTGATAGCTACAAATGATGTAACTACTGAAATCAAGCATTGGATCAATTCTGTAAACTGATGCTATTTTGGTCTGTTGAAACAATTAAGGAGCAAGCTCAAAAGTAGGAAGACAAAAGCCCACCTTTACAAAACTCTAATAAGACCTGTTCTAACATATGCTTTCCAAAATTAGACTTTAACCAGTGAGGGCAGAAATGATCTGCTTATCTTCAGGAGGAAGATCTTATGAAGGATTTTTGAGCCAGTAAGAGATGAGGGATGCTAGAAGGCGAGAAGCAAGAACAGGGAGCTTTATGAGCTTATCAATGACTCAACATAGATGTGCAACATTTATTAAGATGGGAAGCCTTGGGAGGGGGGGGGGGGTAAGCCCCAAGGAACTGACTAGAAGAAAAAAAAAAGTGCCAAGCTTTGTTGGATAAATGGTGTGACACAGGATATATGACACCTGTTTGGGATCCCAAATTGGAGAGCAGCAGCTCAAAACTGATACGAATTACAGTGGTTCAAAGAGGAGAGTTTGTAGTGCCATCTGGTAGATTGGTAAGTATTGTTCTGAGAAACAAACTGAAAAACCCTATGATCCGACCAATAGTAGGGAAGTAATGAATACATTTTGATTATTGTAAAGATGGTAAAATGCCCTTCTATACAATTTGGGTATTTTTGATTTAAAAATAAATAAAATAAAGATAAAAGTACTTCTATAAAGCTAATTTTTTTCATAAAAGCTGCAACAAAAAATTTACTATTATGTCCTATTATTGCTGTAACTTAAGCTTAAGAATATTTGAGTTGAGTCATTGAGAAGAAAATTATTTCTTAAAAGAAACATGTTATTATTTTCAAACAAATAAGCAGAATTATTTATTATATTAATAAATATAAATTAGTTGTTGTAGCATTCAAAGATTTGTGGGTTGTGAGTAGAAAGAGATTTTAATGAAATATTTTGTTTAGTGTCTGTAGATACATACAGATAATATCCAAAATAAATTAAAGGATTCAGATATGAAGACAACATTATCATAAGAAAATTTTTATAAAGATTTTAGAAAAATTTGGTAAAAAAGGCCTTGTCTCCAAAATCTCTGAAAATATTAAGGAATATTTCAGAATTCAAGAGATTAGATTTTATATTATCTGGATTGAAGGATAATAAGTTAGAGAGTCAAGGGAAAAAATGATGGCTCGTCAGGCGCTTTGAAAAGTGTATTGGAAATAAAAGAAAAAGAAGAACCAAATTCATTTATTTGGGTAGAATTTTGTTATAGCAGGCATAATGGCTTACTTTTACATCATATGGAGTGTGTATTAGAAATTAATAGCAGGATTAAACTAGTCAATACACTTATTAAATAGATGAGTTTATATAGTAAATATTCATTCCATTTATGAAAGAAGCTTGCTGATTCTAGCTTATCTCCTTTACTCTGAACTTCTCCAATTTCTATAATCATCTAATTAAGATTCTTTATTTTCAGAAAATTTTTTTCTTTTTTTTGTTCAGATGAGTATATTTTCAAGGTTAGGCAAACTTCAAGAGCATTAAGCTCACCAATTAACCAATTTACGCCAATTAATAAAAATTAGGCAATCTCTTCTCGTAATCTATGTTTCTGTTATGGTTAATAAATTAAGCAGGAGTTGTTTTCTTTTCAATTGAAAAGTAATCATGTTATTAAAACTATTAAACATTTAAGAATTAATAATTTTATTTTAAATTATATTTAAATTTGCCTGGAATTAGTTTTGTTTCTTTGTAATTTGTTATAAGTGATGTGAATTTCAATCAAAGAGAGTGTGAAAGATAAAAAATTAAATAAACTATTTTAATAGATACAAGTCTATGTGGGTTTTATATTAATGATTAAGAGGAATGATACAATGCTGCAATGACGTAAAACGTTGTACCAAAAAAAGAAAATTAAGTCCAATAAGGATAGAGAGTATGTAATGTAAAAAATGACTTGGAAGATTTGGGTAAGTAAGAAAGACAAAATTATAAAAAAAGACTATAAACTTTCTGTTGCAAAAATCTGGGAATGGTTTAGTTAGAAAAATGTTATTGGAAGAACTGTCAGTAGATAATAAAGGGAATTACTCTCTCTAAAACTTTTTGCAATGCAAACTAGAAGTGTGGATGAAGAGATCGAGGAATAAAGATTGTGAAAATAAATAGGATGCTCACTAATCTATATCTTTAGTGTCTTGAAATCAGATTAAAACTCACAGTATATAAATTATGTAATAATAATGGAAGTGCTCAAAAAGACAAACTGACTGGTCTAAGTCAAAGTTATTCAGATAATATAATAAAATATATGATCAGATAGAAAGAATTAAATATCATGGAATAAACAGCCCAGATATGGGCAGTCATGAGTTCAATTTGAATTCCTCACTAAATTGGATTATCAAATTTCATGAGCAGCTTTAACCCAAATGATTCAGAATATATAAATAGGTGCTTTGTTCTATCAAATTAACATGATCATGGGTTCCAGTAAACAAGGTAGTACTATATATGAATATATACAATCACATGTGCATGCATTCATTGAAATACATATATTTAAGTAAATGTTGACATTCACTAGATTATAAATGTTTATATTTGTTAAGAGATGTTATAGTTTTATTTCATGTTGAGGAAATGGCTAGATTTTCCCAAAAGATTGGATTTAATGTATTAATAAGACTGAGCTGATAAGGTACTTATTTGTGCTTGGGAAATAAGCTTAACTTTTGAAGGGCATTATAAAATAAGACTAATCAAGTTGAAAAATAAAATGTTGTAAACATATCCTTTAAGTATTTTTGTCAGTTAAAATATATCCTGTAACATCTCATAGTTTAAATATCACCATTATCTCTATGAATAAAAATGTTTTTCTCAGAACTCATTTATCTGAATCTTCAGGGTCAAGAAAGCAGTTTACTACTGACAATTAATTAATGATATAACTAATGAAAGTGATAGTCCCATTATGTTTCAATTAAGAAATTTGGTTTGTCATACATTTATATTAAATTTAGCAAAAATCTAACAATAATTTTGAAAACAACAAGGAATATCCTTTATCAGCATATCTAGTTAATTATTTTACTTGATAATATTTGAGTAAAATATACTCTAAAAATTTTCCTTAAAGAAGTAGTGGAGATTCATGACAGAAAAACACAATTGCAAGGGATTGATCGAGAAGGAGAGTGATTTTACAGGTGGCTAAGGACCTGAGGTGTTCATGAATCCAAGAAATAAAAAAAGTAATTAGGAATATTGTCTTCTCAAAAAACTTGTTTACATATGTTTCTTAAAATTCATTCATTATGCTAATAATATCAACATAAAAAAATGAAATTGTAATAAAATAACTATGATAAAATTAAATTTATCATAGATTTAAATTAAAATCAATAAATGAAAATTGTTTAAAAATTAATCATGAGTATTTTTTCAATGATCAATAATAAAAGACATTATTACATCATGTAATTTAACTTAAAAATCTATGCTGATACATGAAAATTTTTCTTAGTTTAGTAACAAAAGAAATATAAGTAAATACTTGTAATTGTAAGTGTGCTTGTAATTTATTTTCGTTCAAGGTCATTTATTGTGTTACAATAAAAGTTGTTTATTTATAAATATTATTTCTGTAACATATTAAGCAACAAATGACGATTGTTTTTTAGTGACTTTATTGTAATTTCATATTTAAAAATAGTCCATTGTTTAAATTATTTTCCCATACTTTTCAGCATAAGGCCTCAGCACAATAGCTTTAAAATGAAGAAGAAATTCTCTGAATAAAAACTATATTATATACCTATAACATCTAATCTTAAACCAGGTCTTAATTTTTTTGATAAAATACCACATTTAAGACATATTTTATTATTCTGGTAAAATTGATTAATTAAAATTTTAAAAATTTTAACAGTAAATATTTTAGGAATATCTTCTCCAGCAAAGGAATGATCTTTAGGAGCTTTTTAAGTAAATTTATGAATAATCAAATTCAATGACTTAAGTTTTTCCCTATTTATGTTTCACAAAAGCTGATTATGACTTTGTATTGGTTGATGAATTTAAATGTAATATATTTTGGAGAAGTAAAATTTATTTTGCTTAAATAGTAAAAAAATAAATTTGTTATAATTCTGTTGCTATCTTATGAATTGCATAAAGCTAATTTCAGTTAAAACTTCAAAATTTGATTCATAAAACAAATTTATGCCTCACATGCTTGTCTCACATTCTTATATTTGTTAAATAATGAATATTGTTTGCATTGAATATTCAATAAATATGTACTCAAATCATATTAGTAGGTCCCAATTCACTAAGAACATAACTCAAGCTAAATATAAACAATTCCCATTACATACTTTTGTTTCCTGTTATTAAAAGCTCTCATGCTTTTCTGATTTACACTGGAACTAAAATAAATGTTTTGATGAAAGCTAAATCAACTTGATGATAAAGTCAACTTGGAAAGAATTTCAGATAAATGAGTTTGTAGTATATGTGGTAAATCTGTTAATAGTTATGCTTAGAATATATGTATTGTATGTATTTCCAAATGTGTCTTGTTCAGTCACTGACTTATGTACAAATAAACTTGTCTTAACGGCTGATATTTTTAGACTTTATTTATCACCCTTGACCTCAATAGTTTAACCAATACCCACTAAATACTTATTATTGTGAGGAAAATATATTTAAGCATTGAGAATATAGGTTCAGACAGTTTGCTGATTAATAATAATTACTTATCTAAAAATGAATCTACCTTTATTAGAAAAAAGACATTTGATAAAATAATCAATATTCAAAAAAAAANNNNATCAGACTCCAATCCTCCTATATATATATATATAAGATCAACCCTCCAATAATAAGAAATTTTAGATATTGGCATAAAATCTGAATCATTGTTTAGGAAATAGTTTTAAAAAGTGCTGTCCATCGGTACATCATACTTTATTTTAAAACGATTCTAGTAATAATAAGTTACTAATGAATAGAAGAAATGGTCAGGGTTTTGGCTAAGAGGCAAAAAAACAAATCAGAATACTGTATGCTATTTATTATTAGATGTTTTTGTTGGAGTTCGATCCAAGTAGATTAAAAAACTACAATTTAAAAAAAAGGTGTATTTAAAAAAAAATTATCAGCCAACGTTTCGGCGTACATTGTAAGCCATCTTTAGGGCTATCATGAAGGTAAGAGGGGACATCGTGTCACCAGGATCCTATATTTCAGGAGTCATGAATATGGGATCCTGGTGACACAATGTCCCCTCTTGCCTTCATGATTGCCCTGAAGATGGCATACAATGAAAGCCAAAACGTTGACAGTTAATTTGTAAAAAAACACATTTTTTTAAATTGTACTTTTTGGATCTATCTTCACCGAGTGCCAACAAAAAACATCTAATAATCTATGGTAAAAAACAAAACGAAAAAAAACTCTCCATTTGAATGTATACTATTTAATTTTTGTAACCAAAAATTTTGGTTTACATTGCAAGCCTTCATCATTAGGGCTAGTGATTGAACAGATGGATCTCAAAATGAGGGAGAATCAGAATGGGACTTACCAAAATAAGATAAAACACATTATTCTGGTTTAATTTTTTCCTCTTGGCTGAAGCCCTGACCATTTCTGCTCATTGATCATTCAATATCAACAATTCGATAAATTGATATAATTTGATGTTGGCATAGATCAGGGAATCGGTTTGGGGCTTCTGACTAGGTGCTGCGGTTTTGACTCTCATCCTGAGCAATCTTTTATCAATAAATAAAGGCTTGCTGAGTACTATATGGTGTTTAGAACAGGGTGGTTACCTGTATGTTCCGTTACTTCATGACTTTAAATTGTTTAAAAAAATATCTCCTGCACCTTTTATTCATTATTTCCAAACACCAATAATTATGGAGAAAATCACTAAATTTAAATTCTCTGTTCGCAAAAACTAGCACTCCTCATAGCCCAATTTCTTAAGTTAACTAATTATTACAGTTAGAGTATTCTAATAAAATTATAGAAATTATGTTACTTTGAACACCTATTCAAAGTAACATAATTCCTATATGCACAAAATATGAAAACCCAAAGAAAACTATTGGATCAGGAAATGTAAATTTCAATATATTTAGTAAGGAAGAAAAATCTTCAGTACATCATGTGTAACTACCTGTAAGTTATTTTTAAACAATTGTATCATAAATTAACTCCAATATAGCTGTTGGATCAAGAACATGAAATTTTTGCTGCAATCACAGGCACAACCTAAGTGTTGAATAACATAACTAACTAAGCAATTTTCAGATTACTATTTTTTAAATAATTTTGCAGCATTAGGTTATTTATAAATCAAAATGAAATGTTTATTAAAATTGTGAAAGGATATGTATAAAATTTTTTTAATTCAATATGTTCTGGAGTGGAGGCAATTTACCAGGAAGTAAAAAGGGAAATCAATTCTTCACACAATTAGCTTTTATTTTTACTTTTTTAACGACTTTGTGCTTTCAAGACCACAGGTCACTCCCATTCTCAAAGCCACAGCAGATTCAGGGTCCCTCCCACTCGTAATCAACCTGCTACTTCATAAAACCAATAGTAAGTACTATCAACCAATAGTAAAAGTAGCAGGTTCTTAAAAGTGCTCAGCTGTTAACAAAGTAAAAAATAAATACTCATTTTTATTATTTCCTCGTAAAAAAGTCTTCAGAATACTATTACTGAACATATAAATTAAAAACATGACAGACTGAGTCATTGCTAGCATTAACTGGCACCATTTGGACAATGAAAATTTGCAAATAAAAGAAAAATTAGATACCAAATTTTAAAAAAAAACAACAAAAAAACTTTATTTTAAACTAAAAGAAAAATAAGGTGTACTAAAGAAAAATCTTTATTTTAAAAGTGAGTGCAAAAAAGAAACACTTGTATTTAATTTCATTTTAAACAAAACAAAAACTAAATTTCAGAGATAAATGAATGACAAATGGCTAATTTTATGTGATGAACTGAAGAAAAATAACAGAAAAAAGAGTAGCAGGTTGACTGATGTGGATGTAAAAAATGAGACCATTAGTTTTGAAAGTGCTCAGCCAATAAAAAAGTAAAAAATAAATATTCATTGTGTGAATAATTGGTTTTTCTTATTACTTCTTTATAAAATTCTATGTTTTTAAGGATACATATTTATAAATGAAAATTTCTCCAATAATAGAAGAAGTTAAATTATTTGAAGTTGTATGACTAGAGGTTAATGAGTTAATAAAATACCCAAATGGATATAAAAATTTAACATATCACCTCCCTTCCTTTCATTTCAGAGAAGGCATTATTTTCTTAAACTGAAGTTTAAGTTTATTAAAAACTGCCTTTAAAGTTATTAGATGTTTTAAGTGTTATAAACAAATTACTTATTTAAATTCCATCATATGTTTTTTCAGAAAAATGTTTAACAGGCAACAAGTTATTTTTGAAGAGGACATATTTTCAGCTTCTCTTATGTAGCATCAGCAAAGAATCAGAGAAATATTTTCAAGAGTAGCATAACTTTTCCAACATTTTACAAAACCACCTTGATGCTATTCAGGAGTGGTTCAGCAAATGGAGAATTAAAAATAAATGAGTCCAAATGTGTACAGTTAAATTTTCAACTAAGAAAATATTCTCTTGATAATGTTACATACAATAACATCTCTATATCTCTCTCTGATTCAGTCCATTACCTTGGGTTCCACCTTGACTCACGACTCAACTGAAATGAATATACTAAAATCAAGTGACAAGAACTCAACAGTTGCCACAGACTCTTATACAGCCTTATAAATAAGCACTCACAGCTCACATTAGAAAACAAACTGACCCTCAACAAGACCATAATAGGACCTACAGTGCAGAATGGTGGGGTGCCGCTAAGCCATCCAGTATCCAACACTATACACTATTCTACAGGAATACAATCCTTTCAGTCCAAAATCCTAAGAATAATTGCTAACACTCAATATTATGTGTCCAACTCTACCCTTCATAATGACTTTAATATTCCTTTTGTCCAAGACATTATCTCCACCTGCTTCAAGCTCTTCCATAGTAAACTCCAATCTCATCCTAATCCATATGCCCAATCCCTGTCATCAGACTCCAATCCTCCCCGGCAACTAAAACGGAGATGGCCTCGCAACCTCTTGGGCCTTAATGCCTAAACTTATATCATTTATTTATTTTAGTTATTTTAAATTTATTATTATTATTATTTTGATGTTCTCAGTGATTAATCCCCAGTAAATCTTAGACTTTGGCCGATAGGCAAGGAGTCCAAGCGTTTCTTGTAATTAAAAAAAAAAAAATTATGATTTTCATTTTTAACCTAAAACTGTCCTTACAATGCGACACCTTGATAATAATATTGCCTCTTGTATATGACATATTAATCCTTTGTCAACTCCTATTTCTTCATACTGCCAAATAATGTACGAGGCATTATAATAGGGATTATTTTGACATTTTCATCTTCCCTCCATTGTGTTAAAATTTCAGATGAAAGCATGTGGTATTTCGTCTTTTTTCCTGTATACACAATAGTTAAGTTGTTTGTATCCGGAATCGCAACATCAATCAAAAATACCCTTTTTTTTTCTTTTATCATGCCAGACCAAGTCAAGACGGTTATGCATGATAGATTGATCTGACAGCACTGTGCGGTCTCAATATATGGTATTTTCTTGGTTTCTAGGACTGATGAGGGGGAATATCTATAATAGTGGATATCCTCTGTTAACAGGCAAGTCAGCTTACATAATGCCAGATGCATTATTTTGGCAACATTACACTGCACATTCAAAAAAATTCAAATATTTTTTGAATGTTTCCTACACTAAATTAGTCTATTTCTACTAATTTTGGGGTGATAAAAACGAAAATAACATTGAAAATTTTTTATTAGCTCTGGTTTTTGAGATATACAGCGCTTAATCTTAAAGAGTAGTTATACTATACGTGAAAAGTGAAAGTACAAAAAACAATATTGTTATGTTTCTTTTAGAATATTTTAAGTACAAAATTGATAAAAAAAAAACATTATTCTTAGTGTTTTGACAAATAAAAGAGGTTTGTACCACCAAATTTCAATTAAGTCAATCCGATGTATTGTAAGATCGCTGTTGTTTAGCTTGTCTTTTATAAAAAGACTTGTCTGTACTGAGATATGTATTTTCACATCATGTTTTAAAAGATTCCACTGTTGTAGTCTTGACCCTAACAGCTCAGCCTTTTCCTTAGACAAGCCAAGATCTCTTATAAGGTCACTCAACTCTGCTTGACTAATTCTGTGCGGATCACTAGACCTATCGCTTACATCAAAATCAGGGTCATAGGATGTAGAAGGATGGGTTGCTTCTTGTAAACAGACTTCATCACTTTCCTCTAAAATTTCATAGTTTTGGGGTGGAGAAGGGACTGGCAAATTGTCTGAGTGAGGTACAGGCCGAAGAGCAGATGGGAGATTAGGGTATTTCACCGTTCCTCTTTTCTTCATAGATAAACCTTGCTTAATGGGAGGAGTTAAGCAGAAATAACAGTCGTCTGTATGATTGGTAGGCTCACGCCAAACCATAGGTACTGCAAAAGCCATTGCCCGCTTGTTATTTTTCAGCCACTCTCGCAATATGACGGAACAAGAATTACAACATATATGAGGAGCCCATGATTTATCTTGGTCCCCAACTTTTACACCAAAATAATGTTCATAGGCAGTCTTAATGATAGGTGACATACGTTTCTGAGCCTTAAATGTTATTTCACCACATATATAGCAAAAGCTATCGACAGAATTCACACACTTTCGAGGCATTTCATATCAGCACTTAAATTAATTTAAAAATCAACTTCACACGATAATTTCAATAGCAACCACGTGCGTACAATTGACAAACTCGCAAAGGTTATGTTTACTACTTATGAACAGCTGATGAGAGGGGTGTTATTTAAACCAACATGTGTACCAACTGTTGGTGATGAAATATTTCATTTGTTGAAAACTCAATATATATATAATAGAATGATACTATATCTTGAAAACAAGAGGTAATATATAATTTTTATGGTCATTTTCGGTTTTAACACGTGGAAATACATTAAAATCAGCTAATTTCAACCCCGAAACAAAAACTTTGTTGTTCAGTGTAATTGTTTCTGGCTCTCTAAATTTTCTTTTTGCGCTAATACTGGACATACTGACATTAGATGAAAGATGATTTCGGGATGTTAACCACATTTCCATCAAGCAATTGTTATTATTATTATTATTATTTATTTATTTAATTATTTTAATTTTATTTTCTTCTTCTTTCTTTCTTATACATTTTGATTTTTATTTACTGTACATATCTCTTATCAAATTACAAGATGTTAATTAATAGAATGTAATAAATAAAGATTTATTTATTAGAAAGAAAAAAAAAAGAAGTAGATTAATGGCAACAAAATGAAAAGCAAGTGGATGATTCCCTGGAAAATTGGTGTGGAGACATACTGTAGCAATACAGTTCATTCTGTTGGAATTAGCATAAGTGAAAATAGAATTTGTACAGAGTTCTAAGTGTGGAAAGCGAGTGAAAGCTGAAGTGCCCGCATATCGGAGCACATATATGGAGGCGGGGGAATCTGGATCCCCCCAGAGATGGCCATCCTAGCAGTCCTGGTCGGGGTCCTCCTGCCTCGACTCCTCCACGCCGAGGTTCGACTTCTCCCCTGCTCTTCTGTCGCCTCTCTCTCTTCCGCTCCCTCGACCTTTGTCTTCGTCTCTCGTCGAGGTAATACTTTCCTCTAGTCTTTCCTGACTGTAGTACTTGCAAAGCCTCACTAAGCAGCAGTTTCACTGGTCTCACTTAACAATAATACAAGTTCTACTGGTCTCACTTAACTCTAGTACTTCCAAGTTCTACTGGCTTACTTAACATTAGTAATTCCAAGTTTTACTAGTCTCAAACTTAAAATTCATTGGTCTTCTTAACAACAGAACTACTAAGCTTTTCATATCTATACATCTTTCTTTAAAGTATTAAACAATGACCTAGACTGTCGAGTGTAGACACTACAATACCTTACTACAATTCACATAACTTTGTACAATATTCAATAATTCTTACAAATGTACTAAGTTCAAATACAATCCACATTTTCACATACTTAATAATTTTACATTACTATAAATTACTTTCGTGCAACATTTAATCATTTTTCAGAATTTCAACTAATACAGTTATATAAATAAATAAACAATATGTAAATTACCCCATAATTATAACGGCATTCTAATGAGTAAAACCTACCATCTTCTATTTTATAATTAATTATGATTGAACTTTTCGACCAATTATTTTCTATATTTTAAAAATATGCATAATGCTTCCCAATTTCCTCTTTTCGAAGGCAATCTTCTCGGTTTATTTTATACAAATTTATAGATATTTGATGCTTGGGGCTGATAACTAGCTGGTTACTGCTCTTAGAAATTAGCCATCTTAAAAAGAAACTTGGTTCTGAGCAAAACATCATTCTCTGGGTTTCCATTGGCTGAAGAAAGAGGTTTCCATAAACCTTCAGTATCTGTCGCCAACTATTGGTCACAATGGAGAATCACAAATTATATAGTGAATGGAACTCATTCTGATGTGTGATATATCAATTTAAAACTAATTTCTCTTACAGGAAGCTTTCACTAGTGCTAAACACACCTTTTGGATTAGTTTAGAAATTTCATCAGGCATTTTGATAAACTATATCCTGGCGAGATTGTCTCTATTTTAGATGACTGCGGCTTTGTAATGCGTGCCGGTTCTGCGGGCGGACTTCGCGTCACTTTTCGGAGCCTGGAAGACACTCCAGCGAACTGTGGCCTCCATCTCTTCGCAGTCAACAGTACGCTACTTCGCAAAGTGTAAGTGCTTCTCCAGGCATTCTATTATACTGTTAAGTTTCATTACAGGTCAAATTAGTGCTGGTGTTTCCAACTTTTAACTGGACCGCTTATGTGGGCCATCACATAAGCGCTGCTTTCGGGAGATAAGAGGGTGATTATTATTTTAGAAAGTATGGGTGGTGATAAGTGTTGTCAGTGGCCAAGGTGATACTGATGTAGAAAGATAACACATCATTAGTTAAACTGGTGTTGGAATGTGCAGTGTAGAAATTGAACCATGAAGTTTTTAACATTTTTTAGTGCAAGGGAACAGAATAAAAAATCTAACTGTCCCAGTCATGACTCGAACCTGGATTTACCATTTATGCTACCAGGACAAGTCTGATAAATTATTAAATTCCCCGCACTAGTGTCGAGAGTCTAACCTCCGAGGCCGACGAATGATAAACGCACCGGCCCGGATAGCAGGAGATCCAGGTTCGTGTCCTGGCTGGGACAGTTAGATTTTTTATTCTAGCACCGGCCCGGATAGCAGGGGATCCAGGTTCGTGTCCTGGCTGGGACAGTTAGATTTTTTATTCTGTTCCCTTGCACTAAAAATTGTTAAAATTTACGTGGTATTAAACCACAAAAAATAATATTTATAAACCATGAAGGTTTTAAAACAACGGATGCATGAGGCACGCAGAAGAGGCAGGCAACTAGCTTCGCCTTTGTACATTGCTTTCAAAGATATATTGGTGTTATGCAAAAATAATGGTGAAGACACCATTGTAGAATACGGATTGTCAAACTTAAAATTGCAGGAATACCACACTTGCAGAAGACACCGAAAAGAAAAATGGAAGAGTTTAAATCTCTAAATTTTGAGTTGATACATGCTTTAAAAAATAATTTGAAAAGGAAACCTTGGGAGTAGTATTTGTGGGAGTTAACTTTAGTTTTTAAATCCTTGGGCAGTAGTTTTTAAATCTACTATATAAGGCAGTCATAAGAAAGCAATGGGCAGAAATGATTTGATGGATCTGGAGTATGAGCATAGAATACCAGGAAGTGGGACGGAAGTATCTATGGTAAATTATCTAGAGTTCTCTCCCATTGGATGTATGAAGTATGACTGATCTCCATCGAAACACTAAGAGGAGAAGTTATTATTCCACCTGAAATAGAAATACATCACTTTGGGATACATTCAGATGTACATAAAGCAATAGGGAAAATTAAATACACAAATTTACCCGGTGAATCCTCTATAATTTCTGTTTTAAATTTCCCCATGACGTTTCTGGGGTATTTGATTAACTCTGGTGAGACCAGCTTGGGCAGAAACTGAAGAACTTAAAATGTAATTGAGTTCTTGAGAATGGAGAAATAGAAGTTGTAGCAGATGATTAATGTTTCATGATTTGACCTAAATTAATAGCCGTAATGCAAGCAATAGTTATCCAGGTTTTACATACGAGAAGTAAATGGGCTATGCTACAAGGAAAAATCATCTTTCTAGAAAGCGAATTTGAAAATCATATATTATCAGTGGGAACGTTTTTCATTAATTTAATAACCTATATATAGGGGGGGGGGGGGAATCCTAATAATGGTTCAGAAAATATTCCTGTTTGTAATTTAAATTACTGTTCATTATTTTCTTTTTTGACGTATGTAGTGGTTGTGTGGGGGAAACAAGCCTTCTGACGGACAACACTGCCGTGGCCGCTGTGGGGAGAGGAGCATTCACTCTGATCGCGGAGGCACTGGAAGTCGGAGGAATGGAGCCACCGCCTCCTGGGGCCGCTGAACCCTGGAACTTGAAGACTCTGCCCTATCCGGGCCGGCCGACTGTCCACTTCGACCTAACATACAACTCCAGCTGGCACGGCTTCAATATGCAGGAGGGCCGGCCTACACCCCCGGCCTCTCTGACGTCACAGTCTACGGAGCCTCCTACCTCGCTGGCGGCCTCAACTACTTCAAGCGCACTTAACACTACCGAAATGAATGACAAGGAGTGAAGAAGAAATATTCTAAGTTATCCGGTAAACTTCTATGGAGTTGGTCCTCTATAATTACTAAAGAATGTCTAATACGAAACTAATATATATTAGTAATTCCAAGTTTTACTAGTCTCAAACTTAAAATTCATTTGTTCTCAGTGATTAATCCCCAGTAAATCTTAGACTTTGGCCGATAGGCAAGGAGTCCAAGCGTTTCTTGTAATTAAAAAAAAAAAAATTATGATTTTCATTTTTAACCTAAAACTGTCCTTACAATGCGACACCTTGATAATAATATTGCCTCTTNATACCTTTTTTTTTTTGTTGTAATATACAGAGTTTTACATTATATAAATTCTTTTGCTTAGATATCCTCAGTGCTTTTAATTTAAAGAAGAAGGTTAGTCGCCATTAACACTTACTTTTAGAGGAAGAAAAGCATTACGGTGACATAGATATAGGAGAAGTGCTGAGAATATAAGTTAGTAGCTTATTAACTTTGTATTTATGATTCTGCCACGCAGTAGTTGAATAAAATTAGTACATTTCTTATGTTTCATTGAAGGTAGACATATAGAATTGAAATTGCTAATTGATTTAGCAAGTTGGAAAAGGCAATGAGGGAAGAAAATATTGCTAAGACTGGTGTGCTTACTTAAGAGTAACTTAAGAGTGTTAAGAGAGGGTGCGAGGGAATGGGGGGAAATTCTTAAAATTTAAATTTTCTTTTTTAAATATCTTCTTTAAAAACTAATCTATTTTTCCCACACATTTTATAAAACAAAATCTTTTTTAATTTATTTTTCATAAATAAATACCCTTCTATTACATTAATAATGAATATACTGCAATTTGTTCAATTTGATCTGTCTCTTAACATCCCTCTCATTCGTATGATTTTGGCGTCAGATGGTCCATCCTCTGTGGCATAGCCCACCTACTTATCCTACGTAACACCTGGATACCAATGGCTTGCAGTACGGATACTGATTTAGTTCAAATCATGCACCAGAAATCAAGCAACAACTTTTACTTGTTCGGGCAAGGAGAGTGGTAGAAGTGAATCAAACATCACGACTCAATAAGCAGGAGATAAACAACACTCCTGAGGGGATGCTCTCGTAATTATCCATGAGATCTGCATAGCACTTACTGACACAGTAGCTGTGTGATCTGAGAAGTAGAACTTAGAACTGCAGTAATTATTCTTCGGAAACTAGATGTTGTATGACAGTTCTTTGAGTTTTAGAGGCACCTACCAGGTAGCCCGTTCCCGACAGAAGACATCTCGCGATACCGGCCCTCCCTAAAGCGCCAGTCTGCCTCGTAAAGCCTACATGTGATGGCTGGTTATCCGGCCCGAAAATGAGGATGTACTCGGTGAGTCCAGAACGTTGATACCCTCTAGGCGGGCATCACGAAGCGCCCACCATCAGCACAGGCGATCCCAAGAAGCTCCGAGTAACGATAAGGTGGGATACCTTATCTCAATACACGTAAAAACTACTTCAATTATTAGAATTTTGTTAAATTTGCTTCCTTTGTGAACCTTTTATTTCGTGCAACAAGATGGAATATATAATCCGCATACATAAGACATACATAAACACACACACTCGTTTTTCTGTACAGACATGCATCGCCTTTGCATATAAATATCCTACAGGGAATGATGACAAAAACCTGACCCCGCCTAAAGGCGACCACAAATTATTATTTCTGCCTCTCGAGACCGACATTACGTGACTGGATGCCAGGGTGGTACCAAGCCGTCCACACCCTCCAGGCCGGTTTTGAGGAGCCAAACACCAGCCACGACCGCCCCGGCCCACCCCTCTCAGGTGGCGCTTTCCTACCTATGAATAATAGGAACACAATCACTGGTTATTAAAGTATAGTAAATATTAATATTTTCTTCAAAAAAGCGATTACCTGATCGAAGGTAGAACCATTTTCTTAAGTGATTTGGACACATCAGGATGAATCTTATGTTTGTGGAGTGTTTTTTGTTGTAATGCATGCATTATTTTTTCCTTGCTTCCTTCGAATTTCTGTTTTCATTTACCTGAATAGACTTCATTTCATTTTCTGCTAAACACATGGAGCATGAGGAGGAAGATGATGGGAGGGGGGGCTTAACAGTTATGACAAAATGATTTATTATTGCATTGAAGTTTGTCATGTTCTCTTGAAAATCAGTTATTAGATACGTACTGTTATATTCCAGTTCCACCACCTCCAGTAAGTTGATTTAATTGTCCTACAGAAATATTAAAAGATACAGCGATTTACATTCTTGTAAATTTATTTTAAGTAATTTTAACCTTCCTGTAGTGTTATAGTCTACTCCTGTGAACTTTAATAGATAAGGAAGGTAGGCTTTATCTATGGAGGTATGTTTACGGTTATAGTCCCCAACGTTACATATACATATTTCCCCTAAAGACAGATTCTTCACTTCAGGTGAGAGCCTTTATGTTGTAATATTTCTCAATTTAGGTCCCACCACTATTGTCATGTATTTTCTTATGGGAAATTTCTTATTTCATGTACTTTTGAAAACAATATATTTTTCAATATTTAGATCTGCATTCTGTTTAAAATTTATCTCGATAATATTATCTAATGTAATATCTGTTGAGACTTTACTAATAATTAATCTGAGCACTGATTCTTTTATGATTTCATGCCAAGTGAATTGACTCATTACCAGTTTTTTCTATATCTTCCTTAATATTTGTCTCATTCATAACCTTATCCCTACTAATATTTTTAAAACTTCTTGCATCTACTCGGGATCGAAATTATCTTTAAACATTTCTCGTGTCTAATCACTATTTTTTCCATTAGTAGAGCCCAAAAATAACGTAACTGTAGTAACTGAGTCTGACAAAAGAAGCTTCATTTTTTTTAAAATTCTTTAGCTGTGTAATCTATTACTTAAAAATCTTGAAAAACTTCACTCAGTTAATTCACTGAATAGTTTGCTTAAAAACTTATACTACTTATAATTTTAGTAATAGATCTTAATAATGCCTGAGCATTTTGTAACCCTAGTTCTGAATTGTCCGCCATATTTCTAGTAATATGAGTGTATTTAGAAATAAATCTGATATCATTAAGCTATATTCAGTAAACACATACAATAGAGCCTTTAGAAATTTAATGTTTATTTTATTAATTTGATAATAAAGATATCAATCTGTTTACCTATAAAACCAAAGTGATGAGATGAAAGACAAAGAAAAATAAAAGAAGAGATAGAGGAAATAAATAAAATTGTAAATGTATTTAGGAATAGGTTTATAATTTTATTTATGGATCAAATACTATTTCAGGAAATGTTCTAAGATTCTGAGAGTAGATCTGAATTAAAGTAACTTCGATAATTATGTTAGAATAGAAAGGAATAAAGTTGTTTTATAAGTGCTGTACTAAAAGGAACAGAAGAAGGGCGATAAGCAACACAGACTGGGAAGGAAGGTGGATATCTCGTTAAATAGGAACTTAGCCAGGGGGGAGAGGCCAAAATAAGGGAATTATGTGATCGTGACGAAGATGGTTGTAGCCATAAAGTAAAATGAAAGAGGTAGGAATGGAGAAAGTGAATCAGGTCCTTAAGGCAGTAATATCTCGATAAAAGTCATGGCTATAGCAGTCCTCGAGGAAATGGGTGACAAGGATTTAAAAAGAGGACCCGTTTCACTAAAGATGGATATAAATAATATTAAATGAGGAAATTGAATTTACAAATACTAATTACACAACAAATACATAATGAATACTTTTTTTTAAATTAAACTTTTATTTATTACATTCTGTTAAATTAAAACATTTTTTAATTTGATCAAAACAATGAATTAAAAAAAAAAAAATATATTTAATGTCAATCACATGAGGAGAGAAGGTGGCCAATGACATCACTCTCAAATTATTTACAGATTATGTCCCAAGGAGGTCACGGGGCCATCTTCGTTTGAGTCGACGGGGAGGGTTGTAGAGGTTGGAGTTGCAAGACATGGTCTGTGCTAGTGGATTAGGATGGTATTGAAGTTTATTGTGGGTAAGGGTGAAGCAGGAAGAAATGAAGTCTTGAACAAAATGGATATTAAAATCTTGGTGAAGAGAGGAATTGGATACGTAATCGGGAGCATTTGCGATTATTCGGAGGGTTTTTTGGATTGAAAGGACTGGATTCTTTGGATGTTGGAAGGCTTGGCGGCACCCCAAATTTCTACTCCGCTAGTCCAGATTGGTCGTAATAAGGTTTTGTAAAGTGTCAATTAGTTCTCTATCGTAAAATTGGAGTTCTTATTCACGAGTCTGTGTAGAAGTCCATATCGCCGATTGAGTTCTAATGAATACTAAAAAATTTAATTTAAAACACTAAAGATTACTCTAGATAAGCTGAGAAGGTAGAGAGCGAGAGATCTCTCCCATCCTAGGTAACATTTATAGATTACTATTAGATGTTTTTTGTTCGGGTTCGGTCAAGGTAGATCCAAAAAACACAAATTTAAAAAAAAGTATTTTTTTTAAAGGATTATCTGCCAACGTTTCGGCTTACATTGTAAGCCGTGTCAACTCTTTGAAAAAAAACCTAACTCTCCTTTTGATTATAAATTTACGTTTTTCGTCTATTATGTTCTATAAACTCGCTTAGTGGGGATATTTATTTTATTATTATTATTTTTTTAATGTTACAGAATATAAATGTTATAAAATTATAATTTACACTTATTTTGCTTTATCAATTTTATCATGATGTAAATAACGTCGAGGATATTATGTTTTGGTCACCTTCTAAACACCTCCTCTCTTAAACCTATTTCATTAACGTTTATCCAAATTTTTGCAAAAAGAAGGAGGTTAAATAAGGAGTATTATTATTATTATTATTATTATAATACTTTAATAATAATATTATTATCTTATGTTTGTGGAGTGTTTTTTGTTGTAATGCATGCATTATTTTTTCCTTGCTTCCTTCGAATTTCTGNATATATATAATTTAAATAAATTTGTTTCTTTTTCAATGTATCGGTGAAGTGAAGATCCGTTCAAATTTTTTAACAGTCCCGCCATAGTGCCAAAGTGATTAAATTGATTTTCACACGTGAAATCTCCTTATGATTTAAGAATAATGCCTAATTAGGTCTAGGTAATCCAAGTAGCACACCAGAAAGCCCCTTGGTCGTTTCAGACAGAAGCACAGTAAGAAATAAAAAGAAACTGTGCACTACGAGTACTTAAACAGATACATGTGATCTTGGAGTCCGTTGTCACTGAACACTGAATTCTAGTGTATTCACTCACCTGTCTATGATTCTTTTATGTTGAATGAATGGAGTATGTTTTAATTTTTTATATGGTATATCGTCCGCTTGAATTTTGGATATTTTATATGGCAATCACTAAAACAAAATTCAATAAACTATTAAGACAGGGGGATCTGCAAGCTAAGGTTTTTTTATTTAGAAGCGAAATACAACAATGAAAATGAAATATACTTTAATTCACAATAATATATATATA
>KZ807662.1:331913-342131 GCA_000696205.2 Oncopeltus fasciatus | reverse complement strand
TATGTCTGCATCGGACGCTGCCCAGGTGCCATCATCGCGGCGGAGAGGAGAGGTGGGGGAGTGGTATTTGAGGATTTTTCTGGTGGCAGTCCAGAGGGATTTGTTTTCCGTTGTGAGTGAGGAGAGATGATTGTTGAATTCCTTGTTGTGATAGGATCTGAGTTCCCGTGTCACTAAACGGCTCAGTTTGTTATATGCTTGGTGGTCTATTGGGTGTCGTGTTCTCTGCCAAGTGGTTCTGGCTCGTCTTTTAGATAGTATAAGAGTCTGTATATGGATGGGAAGAGGTTTGTTGTTTAAAGGATTGGGATTTAGAGGTTTTTTGGAGGTAGGTTTGGATGCTATCCAACACGACTGTTGAATAGAAGAGGTGAAGGATTGTACAGCATCGTCAAGGTCTTGTGGGGATTTTAATTAAACTCTGAGGTCTATAGCATCTTCAAGGAGGGATTTGAGCCTATCCCAATCTACTTGGCCATTAACCAGTGACGAAAGAGTCGGTTTTGGGATGGGTTGGAGTGACATGGTGAGGAGTATGGAACTGTGATCAGAAGAAAAGTCATTGAGTGTGCTGGTAATGGATCACTCTGATGTAGGCTTTTGCAGACAAAAAAAGTCAATGAGATCTGGTACTCAGGTGCCATCTGTATGCCAGTAAGTGGGGGTATTCAGAGAGAGGGTTGTGAGAAGTCTGGAGGAAAGGAAAGTGTTCAGGGTACCACCATGGGAGTTAGTCGTCCTGGAACCCTACTGTAGATGTTTCGCATCGTAGTCGCCACCAGCTAAGAAATGGGAGCCCAGTGAATCAAAAAATTGACTGAACTGAGCAGAAGTTATGTGTTTGTTTGGGGGACAGTACACTGCCGCAAGGATGATAGGAAAGGTGGAGGTTGAGAGTGAGACAGTGGTAGATTGGAGATAGTCTGAAGGATCAGAGGGAATCAGGTGATAGGAGAGGGAGCTGCAAATCAGAAGGGCTGTCCCACCATGGGCTTTCCCATCTGTCATTGAAACATAACTTTAAATTCAATCAAGTAAGTTGTATTGCCTTGGTAAAGACAGATCTGGAACAACTAGAAATCCCGCTGGCCACTGTACAAGAACGATCAGAGTTCCGGCAAGCAATCCAACAGGGTTGTGTTCCCAATACCCCTTACTAGCAAGAAGAAAACAGAGACCAGGTGGACGGAGGAGAGAAAGCTGGCTCAGTGCCAGAAAATGAAGGAGTACTGGAAGAAGAGGAAGGAAAAAGCTTTTCCGAAGGTAGATACGAGCCGCGTGGTCCTCAGTAGGCCCAAACGACAAAGAAGAATATTTATATATATAAAATGTATTTTTTAAATTTTTAAATTATTTACCGACATTTCAGCCTATATTGTAAGCCCTCATCAGGGCTGTTAAAATACAATGTCATAAGAAAAAAAAACTTCTTGATTACCATTATGATTACATAAAATTGAAGAAACTGAAAGTAATGTGTTATGAAATGCCTAGGACAACAATAACAAAATGCGTTGAAAGCTCATAACACCTATCTATCATGAAGAAGAAAGGGGATGTGTTGTCACCTAGATCAAATATTCATGACTGAGAGGTAGGGTTTGGAAATTAGGAAAATTAAGAGGGATAAGTGAGGGGGGAGAGGGTAGAGATAAAGAGAGAGCGGCCTACATCAAAGGGGGTAATACCAGGAAAATAGGTAGGAATTATTTCGGATAAGTAGCCTAAGGATCTAGGAAACAAATTAGACAGATTGATTAGGACTAATGATAATTTTTCAGAATTTTGAAAATTTTTAATAATAACGTCAATTTTATATAATAATAATGTGAATTATATAATTTTTGTTTTCTTATGACATTTTATTTCTACATTCCTGAAGATAGCTTACAATGAATGCCGAAACGTCAGCAGATAATAAAAAAATACACTTGTTTATAATTGTATTTTTTTTGGATCGAACCACAACCAATTCTCTATTAATAATTTCCACCGTCAAAAACTTATCATTTGAACTTGTATTGAATTTATACGGGTATTTATTCTTTTTAATGATCAATATTAAACTTAAATTGATAATTAAATTAAGAATCATAACTAAAATTAGCATAAGAACTTAATTTATATAATGACTTTAGTTGTGGTATTTAATCCCACGTTCAATTTTAGCATTTCTTGTTTAAGAACTTAATAATTAAATTAACAATTTTTGGAATCCTCTGTAGTTACATTTCAATAATATTTCGTATATAATGACGATAAATAAATTTGAACTTTCTCTAATCCCCCCTCCAATATTCGTTTTTCCTAAAAATATANGTAACAAAAGAGGCATTATGTTCTTTACGACGTCCATGTGCTTTTGTATGAATCTAAGTTAAAATTCTCCCTTGTACATTATTTTATTAAAAATGAAAATTAAATTATCACCTATTAAATAAACCATGTTGGATTTATTAAGAAATTTTATGGAAACTAATAGTAACTGAGCACGAAACTGAACTTGAAAGTTATTTAAACTTATTCGCAGATAATCCTTTGTGTGTGTGTGTGTGTGTGTGTGTGTGTGTGTGTGTGTGTGTGTAATGAATTGGGTATTTAAATGCGGTGGAGTTAATCATATGTACACAATCACCAGCTCGTTATAGTTCACCAGATAAGGGCTGGTCTCTCCCCCTTATCAGTTAGTGTCCGTCCAGCACCACGCTCTCGACCAAGCGTATGGTGAAATTCCGTGCGTTCCCTCGTAAATACAGCCATCTGTAATTGGTCTGGAAAAATAAAAAACGTTGGAAAATTGTGTTTTCATATTATCATTTCCCAGTAAGTATTCTCTTTTACTCATTTCTATTTTCTGTTAAAGTTCTTCGCCCAGGAGCCACAGAAACCAATGAAATCCCTCAGAATTGTGATGATTAATATTATTTGTAATTTTGAAAATTATACTTGCTTCATAGAAGAAACTTTCTGCACTTGCACTTGACGTTTTTGGTAATATCCAATTCCTATTCTTCCAATTTTACAGAAAAATAAACTCAACCTTTACATTTAGCATTAAAAAGCGATATGCCAAATTTCAATAAAAACTACTTATTACAACTTAATAGGTCATTAAATTAAAATGTACCGGTCAGCTAAACCCCACTATAAATTTTTCTATTACTCTTTTTCCCTTCTAAAATATTTCTTTTACCATTAAATGTTTTGAGTATCATTTCACTGAACAACAACTACGTACATTTGATATTATTATTGTAACCGCATTTGATATTAAAGGTTATCTTCTAGTTCTCTATGTCCGCTTTTGCAAAAAAAAAAAAAAAAAAAAACTTAAAAAAAAACTAAAAAAGTGATAAACTCAGCCTATCATTCTATATTTATAAGCATTAATAAAGAATAATAATTGCGGCTGTGCTTGGGTCTGCAGAGTGCTTGCTTGCACACACATACACAAAAAAAATTTATTGACCATAAATTTTGGTGTCTGTTTGACTAAAATCGTAGAAAATGTAGACAAATTTAAAAAAAAAATGTATTTTCTGAAAATAACGTCTTAATCTAAATTCGTTCGGAATGGGCTAAAAAAAATTTTTCTTAATAAGACTATCGATTTTGACGGAAAAGTTTGAAGCATATAATTTATTGTTGCGCTAATTTATCTCCACTATGATTATGTCTTACATTTTTCAAAGTATTATAAATATTTAGAAAATATTATTTTCTACTATTTTGAGTCAATGTTTGCATGCTCAAAATTAGAAGAAAAGAATATTATAACCTTCCTTATTTTCTTGATAGGTTCATTATGATTTCATAGTTTTCTCAGTATAATATTCATCTCTACATAAATATATCTTTTCTTAAGAATATCAGATCTTCTTTTTTTTCATTATAATTAGTGAAAAATACGCTGAAAGTAACAGTTTCTCTGCTACACCACTCTGCGCTCGTTCTAAAATATGTTTTATTGTATGTTGTAAAACGCTTTATGTTTTTGTGTATAATAATTTTTTGTACAAACACACACTATTTTTGAAAACATAGGAACATTGATCATCGGTAATAAATATATCATCTTCTTTATTGGCAGCCATCTTGAATGCCTCGAGATATATTTGTTACCTGTTTTGAAGTTATCACAACAGCAATTACATGACGAGTAATTTTTATTCGGCAAGTAGCCTAATAAATAAAATATACATGGCAAGTAAGTTTTATTTATATTGCTACTCATATTAAAACAGATTCAAAATATTTTATATCATGTCTTCAAATATAACTTATTTTCCAATCAATATTTTAATGAAGTAGATTTCTTTTTGAACTCAACATACTTTGTAACAATACACAGAGAGAGTTTGCCAAGTCTCACTTTTATATTTTTTATACATTTCAAGATTGGCCTCATTACCTCACCTAACCCCTTGCTGTAAATTTTGATGTGCACAAATAATACCCCGAAAAATTTTTCTAAATAAATGTATTATATAATAAAACGCATTGAATTAAATGTAACAAAAAGATACAATAATAAAATTAAAGCTGAATTTCATTAGTGTTTTTTTTTAATCAATAAGTACATTTTATAAAAAAAGTGTGATAAACGCAACCCCAATATTTTTCATTACCTATTCGCATTTAAGAGTCAGCAATTTGCTGCAAAATTCAAAGTTTGGTAATAGCTGAGATTTTTGAGGTGGGGAGAATCGGTATACAGGGAGACCAAAATAAATTATAATCTTTACAAAAATGTATTTGTTAGTTACTAATATAAAAAAAATTTTAAACAATAATTTGAGCAAAACATAGTTTTTTATTTTTTTTTTTTAATTTGTAATAATTTTTTGGAAAACATATATTAAAGACGTAATTTATGCACTCAAATGGAGATTTTTTGACCTTAGAGATTGTTAGTAGTTGTTATTTTGTTAGGGTTCGGCCAAATCGCTCTCTCAGTCATGAATATGGGAACCGATGAATATGGGTAAGTTGATGTGAACGGTTTCAAATAAAAGGCGTTTGTGTTGGTAGGGTTCAGTGGAAAGAATGGTTATGTTCTCGATGTCAAATGTGTGTTCTTCATGAAAAACTTGTTTGGTGAGGGCAGTTTTTATTAGTTTATTCTTTATGTCATTTTTATAGTTATTGATTCTACATGAAAAAGGGTTTTTAGTTTATCCAATATAAGAACCATGACAATTAGGTGTGGAACAGGGAATTTTGTAGACTGAACTGTATTAGAATAATATAATATTGTCAATTATTATTGTATTCTCATGACATTGTATTTATACAACCCTGAAGATGGCTTACAATGTAAGCCGAAACTTTGGTAGATAATCTTTAATAAAAATACACTTTTGTTAAATTTGTATTTTTTTGGATCTACCTTGACCGAACCCCAACTAAAACCATCTAATAATGAATATATCATCTTCCTAGGAACATCCTGAAATAATTTTTAAAAGTGCCCCAAATATCTCAAAATGTAATTAACTCACCCTTAAACCAATGGAAAAAAGAAATAGTACGAAAATATTTCTTTATTTACCTTTGTAACTATTCATTAGACTATTACTAGTTGAACTTTATAACTCTCTATATTTTGTAACATAGGTACTGTCGTGTTAGGACAGTTAAATAGGAGTCGAACTCGAGTGACAACGTTAAATGCTGCCTCAGGAATAAAAGCCCTTCCCTATCCTATTATGATAAAGGTGAGGATAATTAAAAAAAAAAAAAAAGATTTAAACAAAATAATTCCTTTATTTATAAGAATTAAGAAGTACAATTAACTCTACGTTGAACGTCCACTAAAATGATTTAGCTGCTTGAGATTACTTGCAAAGAGTAATTTTTCACAGGAGATCAAAAGTATTATGTTAAATCAAATGGCAGAATTAAAACCAGAAGGGAATGAGTAAGATCTTATAAGTAGTTAGTTAAAGTTTAGTATAATTTTTGGTTATGATACATAATATACTCTCATGTGCAGTATGCATAAATTTATATACATCCTTTTTTTATTGTTATATAAATGTAAAAGTGGAATACGGTAGTATATATTATTTATAAGTTGAATGAACTTTCTTATCGACACACTGGCAGACAGCAATTCTATTTCCGTATCCATGTTAAACAAAAATTGTATTTTATTATTATTTAATTCCATTTTACTCTTATCGGTATTAGTGGGAAAGTCGGAAGCCTGCTGATAAGGAAGTATCAGAGAGCTCGACTTCTCAGATGAGATATCATCTATCATTTACTATATCTTTCCTTTCTTTTCTTTAAAACTTTAATTTTATATTTTACAATTAACATTACCGTGTTACGGTAACCTTTTCTGCAATATGGAGGGTCATTACGAGGACTCTTTTGTGAACGTACAAAAAAAAAACCCCCCATTTATGATAATTATTATTAAACTTTTATTTATTTATTACATTCTGNTAGTAATAGATGGGGATTTTAAAAATATTTATCAATTTCTCTATGTCTTATTAATAAATAAATTGTAGGATGTGTCGGTGACTTAAAAAAAAAAAAAAAAAAAAACTTTAGGACGGAAGTCTATTAGCTGAATGCTCAAATGATTTGAGGCAAGTTAATAAACTATTCAAATTAAATAAATTCTTTGATATTGATGAGGAATGTTTACATTAAAAAACGCCTAATATGAATGAAAATATTATTAGATCTTTTCATTTAATGAACTCAGTTACTGAAATTTTAACAGAATTAAAGGAAGAAAATGGAGTGCAGTAATAAAACAAAATATTTATATAATTTTTTTTTTAAATAAAACTTTATTAGTAATTACATTATACATATTTTTGCATCTTGTAATGTGCTGGTTAATAGAAAAAAATGATTAGCATACAAGTGGACCTTCAACTCCATTCATACTTAATTAATAACTTAAAGCACTAATAGTTTTTAAAAAGTGTAAACTGTAACAACAGTGATCATGAACCACTAAACAATATATATCCAATGTACATTAAAGAAAAATAAATAAATGAATTTGAACTCTGAAAGAGTCAGTAAAAATTTAATCCTTCCTACTGTTCTACTCAGACAGACCTGTCCCTCGACCTTAACAAACCACAGACAGATAAGGACTGCTGTTATCGCTTCCCCCACCCCATCTCCCCTCCAACCATCTAAACCTCCCTCACCCCTTCTTATCTATCTTCCTTATTCAGAAATTCCCCTGAATTCTACACTTCAGGCAGTAAATATTAGAATCCTGACTGAATAGTGTTATTTGTAGCTCCCATCTATGGCCATCTATGACCATTTACTCTGGAGGAGCCAATGACCTAAGCTACAGCTGTTCACCCCAGCCGCCATTCTTGGTGATTTTAATGCAAAACACGGAATGTGGGGTTCTACTAACATAGATGTTAGAAGAAGATGTTTAGAAAAATAACATAATAATCTTATATGACTTTTCTCCTATTCTTATCTGCACAAGGAATCATACTTTTCACATATTGCATCTTGATAGTACATTCAGCAGTATCTTCCAGAGCCAACTGGAATGTTTCAGAAGACTCATATTTAGTGATAATTTCTCCCTTCTAATTTCGTTGGTCAAAAGAATTAATTCCTCTTCCCCAATACCCCCTCGTTGGAAACTAAACGAGGCCAACTGTTTGTTTCCTTTATCAGCTGTCCATATCCTCTTGTGAAATAAACTGGAACCAGGATTTTTACTGCATTTATACTGGAATAATCAATGCTGTAATCCGAACTTCAAATATCTCAATCACTGCTACCAAAATCAGCGTTACATTGGACTACCGAGTGTAAGGCAGGTCCCAGTGACTGAAAAAAAAACAAAAAACTTTCTATCAATCCAAACGCAATCCAACAACTCATTTGTGTAACCTATACATTGCTGACAGAGTTAAATCCATAAAGAAGCTGAAGGGGACTTTTGGAGAAGGTATGTTTCTACAATTTATTATAAACCGTTTCTTTAAGAGATGTGGAACAAACTTTAAAAACATCTCAGTACGTTGAAATTTAAATTAGATTTACGCAATAAACTATAATAATACCATTATATCAGATCACTCAATTATTGCACAATGACTTTATTTGTTTACAAATCAGTTGTAATTATTCAGTTCTAAAGAAAGTCAGTCCTGTCCTTGACTAACAACTCTCCTAATAACTTGAATTATTCATATATATATATTATATANCGAGGACATAATTTATGGGTTTCGGTGACAAGAACGCTAAACAATCCAAATTCCCTGTTGGAAAAAGACTCTTCTTATTTACCAAATATCTTCTGATTATCGCATTCCATTCCCATGGGGAAATCAGGCTATTCGCATTAGTAACATGACATGACCATCAAACATTTCAACGGAACTTCACCGATCCTACATACTAGAGAAGCTACAAATATAAACCTTATACTTAGAGAAGCTCTATACCTATATAAAAATTGTATATATATATATATATATCGCTCTAACATATAGAATATTTATAAATAAATATGAGTTTCTTCGCTCTTACACTGTTGATGATTTCCTGAATTTGCTGAAATCAGTCGGAGTATGTTAAAGAAGATATTTACATAGTGGTCTCCCATTACCACTCCTCTGTCTGTCTGAGTAGAATAGAGGTTCATGATCACCGTTGTTACAGTTAACGCATTTTTAACTTAATTAATTATTAGTGCGCGAAAGTCAATTTTTGGCAAATATTTATTTTATTACTCCACTCCATTTTCTTTCTTTAATTCTGTTATAACACAGTCGAGCTTGAGCCTTCGTAGCGATAGGACATCCCCTGTGCAGCTCCCGAGGATTAGCTCAGTGTCTTATCAGGGAGTTCAAAGTTTACTTTAACTACTCTCAATTCTTTTACTTTACTTATTTTTATTTTATTATTTTAGTTTTTTTTCCCCCCTAGAGTAAGTTTTATTACAGTTAAAATATGGAAATTGATGTTAGTCAAGAACCTAAACCGCCTGATATATTTAAACAATTTAATAACATTAAAAATTGGTCAAAAAAATATCTGCTATTGAAGTTATACGATCCCAAAGGAGAAATCACATTCAATAAATTTAGTCCCTTCAAAGTTTTTCGGTTTATAAAAAGTTATGCACCTAAGACTAAAATAAAATTTTTAAGAAATGGTTCTGTTCTCATTGAGGTAGAAGACTTTAAAGACTTTATAAATTTGGGTAACATTAAAACTTATGAAAATTTACCTGTAACCTTCTCTATTCATAAATTTCTCAACTTTACGCGTGGAATTGTTTGGAGTCACGAACTTTCAAACTGCACTGACGAAGAAATTCTAAGTGAATTATCTGAGCAAGGAGTGGTTAAGGTTAAAAGAATGTACAAGAAAATTCGAGGTGAAAAAACACAGACTAATTCTTTTATTTTAACATTTCAGAGATGCACTTTACCAGAATACATTAATTTAGAATTTTTAAGACTTAAAGTGCGGCCATTTGAGCCTTCCCCCGTTCAATGTTTTAATTGTTACAAATTTAGGCACTTCGCAAATAACTGTAATTTGAGCGTTTGTGGAAAATGTGGTCAACCTAGTCATCAGGATCAAGTTTGTAATGAGGAAATAAAATGTTTAAATTGTAATGGCGACCATCCTGCTTGGTCACGTAGTTGCCCAATATACATACAGGAAAAAGAAATTGAAAAAATACGAAACGATGAACGTGTGACATATCGTCAAGCAGAAGTATTAATTAAAAAGAAAAATATCCCGAATGATAGATTTAAATCGCAAACATTTGCACAGGTTGTAACTAACGAAAATAATAATGAAAATTTAATTAAACAAATTCAAAACTTAACTGATATTGTCTCTTTATTAGCTGACAAAATAATAAAATTAGAAGACCGAATCGAGCAAAAAAATAAAACGAATATCGAGAATGTAGAAAATAATAAAATATCTAAAAAAATTGCAAATAAAACTGAAAACAAACCTAAAGAACCGAAAATGCCTAAAGAAAAAAGTAGTTCTGATTTAAATACTAAAATTAATGATAAGCAAAACAAAGTAGAACTTCAAAATAAATATACTAATTCTAAAAGACCACTATCTAGTTCATCTGCATCTACAAATGAATCTTTTCCCGGATCTAGCAAAAATGATACAAAACCTCCTCATACTAGGATTAGAAAATCTTAACATGCGAGTGTGTGCGTGTTT
>KZ807662.1:270646-294725 GCA_000696205.2 Oncopeltus fasciatus | reverse complement strand
TTCATTTATTTATAATAAATTAAATTAATACTCAATTATATTCTGTACATTTTTACTCCTCCATGATTTTTCCTCTCTAAATATGCATCCTTCAATCTCCTTTTATACCTAGTCTATTGTCTGGATCATATAGACTAATTTTCTTTAATATTATACTTTTACAAAAGTCGAATAGCCGTTACGACCAATAGCTATTAATATGGCAACATTAATGTCCTGGAAAGAAAAATTCCTATTGGGTTACTGATAATTTTTAATAGATGCATTCATTCTAACATACTTAGATATTTTATAAACACATTTACGTAGATCAAACAATAAATTTTAAAAGATGTATCACAATAAAATAGAGTGATAAAAAAATACTGTAACCGACAACAACGCAAAAAGACATAAGACAGTATAATCCATAGTCAGACACTATCAAACACAAACACATTTATAAAAAAACTTTCGAAACACTTAGGACACCTCAACAAAGGGGATTACAACTAATCCCTACCTCAACTTATACCTGGAATAATGGACTCTGACCCTTATAACTCTCGCGTTTGACAGACCTTATCGCCGACAAAGCGACCGTTACAGCTAAACGACTCTTATACCTGACACATCTGACCAACCCACAGAATACAAACGCAGTTGAATACAGACAGTGACAATGAACGCATGTATTCAGCCAGAAGATGGACAATGTCCGAAAGCGCTCGCCAACGGGAGATGGTGTGCAGAAACTAATGAAGACGGATAATAGAAGGTATGATAGTTCTATATTCATTGGTAGTGATAATAACCCTTTAGATTATTTACCTGATAAAAAAAATAATAAAAATATTATTCGAAGAATTAAGATAATGCTTTTTACTTTTAAATAATTCATAATAAATGTACTTTACTTACGTTTCTCACTAAAATTTTAGTATTATCGTTGATAATCATCCTGTACAAATTCCGATCAAATTTCTTGGCCTGAAATAAAAAACATTCAAGTTTTAAAAGAGCAGAAACAGTGCAAAAAGATTTAAAAGTCAGTAAGATGTCATATCTACAGTTTTCTCTGGGCTGTAGAGAATTAATCACCCATTCATTCTAATATTTTTCCATCTGTTTTATCCATATAGTTTTTCGTAACATAAATAACAACGAAGATATTACATCTATACATCTTGTTCCCCTACTTTAACCCCCTACTCTTCAACTGGTTTCGGTATGTATACAGTGCGTTCATTATGATGAATAAGTGGGGATAAGTGGGACCATATGAAGGGTGAGGAGCAACACTGCTTTTTGAGTTTTGTCTACATTTGTATTCAATATTTAAGTTAATAATCTATAAAAAAAATACATATTAAAATATATTTCTAAATAAATAAACAAACCATTGTAAAAAAAAAAAGACTTGCTTTTCTGTATATAAAAAAAAATAGATGTCAAATAATAGTTTCGGTTATTAGTTTTATTTTATGGTGACGAATAATTCCTAGTAGTAGCTGTTTTATTTGTTGGGGTTCTGTCAAGGTAGATCCAAAAAAATACAATTTAAAAAAAAATTTTTTAAATTATCTGCCAATAATACTTAATCAGTCTGGATGACTCGGTCATTCCTGAATATGGAATTATGATGAATCGACTTCCCATCTCGCCTTTATTATCATAAAGGTCTATCGGGCTAGAGACGGCTTACAATGCTAGCCGAAACCTTAGATGTTAATTAAAAATTACAAATTTTTTTTAAATTCCATTTTTTGGATCTACCTTGACCGAACCATAACAAATAAAACATCTATAAATAATCTCTACTATCTAAAACTCTCCTTTTGAATAATTCCTAATATTTTTTCAATTTAAACATAAAATCTATGAGAAGCCATCTCTAATTATTTTGTAATTTCAGATAACTGATAGTCATTTTAAAACTTACTGACCTGTAAATTAATGCACCTACACGCTGATATCATGACCCAAATGTGATAAAAATCATGAAAGCAGTAGAGAAGACAAATGACCTTTGAACCCATTCGGTCGGTAGTATAGAACTCATGTCCTCTCAAAATGACAGATATGTATACTGCAGTGACGTACATAAATATCTGCTTCGAGTAACACTCCATCAACAAACCGCAACAAGACATCAACATTTCTTTGTATTTTGTGAATCTCTCCGCATCATTCGGTTGCATTTCGTCTATTAAGAAATGAATATTTTTTGAAAGTAGAGAAGAAATTATGCAAAACTGTTGTATAATTAAAGAATTCATTATAAATGCAAATAAAATTAAAAAAAGAAGGGTATTATATTCTTCATTATAACTTGTGACTATATTGCGACACATAAAATAAATGAAAATAACTAAAATAACTAAGTGATAGTCGTAAAAACTATTCCTGCGTTCTGCACAGCCTGTTTGACGACTTATGAGGTTGACTTTGTCAAATAATTTAAAAAACTGAGCTTTACTTAAGAAAACAAAAATAAGTGATAAAGGAGAAACTAAAAAGGTTCCAATGTAACACAAGTAAAATATATAATACAATTTGATGAATAAGACACTTTCTGACGCTTTGATTGGCTGTACACACTGCAAAATAATCAATCCAATTGAGATGCCACTTGATATAAATATATTTGAGATTTCTAAAAAATCTCTCTTATTTTTATGAGAAGTCCTGAAAACTGGGAATACTCCTAGACACTGAGACATGACAAATATCGGACTCTGAAGTATTTTAGACAGTGTGTCCTCTCCCATATCCATATTGTGATTGGATATCACGTCAATAATGTTATAGGCTATTACAGTAATGGGTTCCTTCAAATTACACAAAGTATTGAAGTCTTTCAATATCAATTTATTAATTATTTAATAGATTCATCAATATTCATTTCAAGTAATTGTCATTAGTTTTTAATTTTAATTAGCCTCTAAAAAAAAGGTGGATTTTTTTAAAATACGTAAGTAGACAAACATATGGCTGATAAGAACCACTACTTAAGACATAGGACAGTTGTTTCACGCAACTCCACTCTTGCGTTCGTCGTTAAATATTGGTTCTGTATGAAATATGTTTAGGAAACAAAGCTCCAATGGTGATAAGTATATCATCTTTTGAATACCTTGAGGTGTAACTGTTGCAAATTCTGAATGAATTCAGATAAGGAGTCACAGTACCAGTTTGTTTGGTTACTTATATTAAATAAAATCCAAAAGTATCTTATTTTATAAAGGACTGCAAAAAAAAACTGAATAAATTATATTCAGAGACTGTTATTAATATTGAATTGCACATTCCAAACGGATTATAATATGAATTTAAAATATGAAATTAAAAGAATCAATTCTGCTAGATTATCATATGTTAAGAGCCTAGTCTAAGGGATTAAAAGCATTTACTTTTTTTAAATTTCCATTACCAATTACATTAGTTTCTAATAACATCTAGCACCTTATGGTGGAACTGACTGAACTGGTAATGTGTAGTATATGAAATATCTTATAATTTTCATTTCGGTAATTGAATGCATTATGTTTTTTTGTTTTTTTTGAAGTTTGAATTTTGCTATGCTTTCTTAGGTTTCTGAGTTAAGAAAGTCTTTAAATTTCTTATTTCATCTTCTTCTTTTTATTATTATTTTTTTAGAATCAACAAAACCTGAAAAAGTAAAGGTAATATTAAGGGTTTTAGTAAGTTTAATTAAATTCATTTGAAGAACTTTGGGAAAATGGAAGAAACAATAATGCACATGTACAGTAAATTATGTAAAGCAGTTGATTTGGTTTTTTAACATTTCACTGAAAAAATTACTTTAAAATATTTTGGAATTTCATGGAGAATAAAAATTTTCTTTTGAGTAAATACGGAAAGTACTCACCATCTGATAAGAAAAATAGTATAATTTATTAAAGAATGAAAAACATTCATTCAGATAAAATCTGTAACAGAAATTTTAAATTACTTTTTTCCTAATTTATATTTTACAAAATAAATAAGTAAAAAGCAATTGCAATGGTGTTTAGGTAGAACACCCTGTGACAGAAATGGTGACTGGTGTAGATTTGGTGGAATGGCAGTTAAGGGTAGCAGCTGGTGAGCCCCTCCCCCTGCGCCAAGAAGATCTCCACTTAAGAGGATGTGCCATTGAGGCAAGGATCTATGCTGAGGGTCGAGACTTCATGCCTACTGCTGGCAAACTACATGCCATTTCTTTACCCTCTGGTGAGGGGATACGAGTTGAAACAGGTATGACCATTAGAAATTAACCAATAATTACAGAAATCCTTGTACTCCATTTCCTACCAAGTAGTAAAAGTTTTTGCAGATATTACTGTCATCTTCATTTTCCCTCATCTGCCTGGGGCAAGCATTTCATGGAATGTTTTAAAAGATAAAATGTGTAAATAGAGTTAATTTTTAGAAAAATAAATATTTGCTTTAACAGAATAAAACAGAGAATCTAAAATGTACTTAACTATATAAGCTTTGTTCTTTGAACACATTATGGAATATATTATTATTACATTTCTTAATGCTCCTGAAAAAAAGCCATTTTTAATAATTGCATTGGAATTCAGATACAAGAAAATGTCTAGTAATCCAGAACAAAATTAAAATTGAATCTTTGGCTTAAATTTAAAAACAAATTTACTATGTGGGCTTATTTGTGATCTTGTATGATGAGTAGAAATATTTTAATTCAAATNAAATTATATTCAGAGACTGTTATTAATATTGAATTGCACATTCCAAACGGATTATAATATGAATTTAAAATATGAATATACTAATATACTAAAATGTTTTTTTTTAAAAAACAAAAAAAAAACCTGTAAAAAACCTATTTACAGATTTTCCGTTTCTGGAATCAGGATGGGAGGATAAGATCGCTTTGTCATATGTAAATAGGTCTAAATGGGTATTAGGATGGTGAGGAAGTCTGCAGTATAAAGGATAAAAAGGATAGGTCCAAGCACACTGCCCTGTGGAACGCCTGCTTTCACAGGAAAGTGATCGGAGTATACCGATCCCTGCCGAACTCTAAAAAAAAACAATTAGGAAGGTACTAAAAAAAACTACCAAGGGTGAACGCTTCATAGGTCATTTGTTTAATATTAAGTTATTAATATTCAACTATTCAATCATCCTTAAAATATAAAATACTCCAAAGTTCTTATAAAAGTACTGAACCGGAGAACTCCTATGTTACAAGTATAATTTGTAAAATGTGCTTAAAATCCCTTTAAAATGAAAAATATTGAAACAGTTTGCCATGGATTTGTAGAGAAAAACTATACCATTCTATTTCGCCCTCTACCGTTTTTTTTTCTTTGTGCGATTTGGGCAAATAAGAGGCTCTCAGGTGATAATAAGGTTATCACAGGTCACGAGATGTAGTTTTCTTTGTCTACCGTGTATCCTTCAAATTTGATTTAATACCATGTGATGAATGCTTGGTAAAATTCTGAACATTCAGCTTTTTTTATGTAAACGATCATTTACTTTCATTTTCTATTATACTTATAGAAAAAAATTGCTAAAAGAGATATCAATTAAGATTATTCACAAGTGCTTAACAATTATTGATAGTTCTAGGACAATTTTAAAATGATGCCTTTCAGAACAGTGCTTTGCTTTTCCAATGACTCTTATTATTCATTATATTAAGTCCCTAATACTCATCCAATTAATTCATAAAAAGTAAAATTTTTCCTAACTCGCATAACAACGAAGATATTATCATTATAAATTTTGTTCTCCCTCTAAACTAAACCTCTTCCCTTCATTGTATTTCAAACAAATAATAAATAAATATTTGGATACCAAAATCAACCCTTGACTCCAATAAGACCTTCGAAAATTAGCATTGAGAAATATTCACCTTAATCCTATGTTACCAATTTAACCTTTTATCACAAACACAAATGAACTAAATATATGGATAATTGTTTTATATATCCTCCTACTAATTGTAATCGACTTTCACAAATATTATTGTATAAGAAAAATAGTTCAAGTTAAAACCAAGGCCCATCAATCCCACTAACATTTTAACCAACAATTTAACTAAAAATTTTACAATAAAGAATTTAACTTATAACTTAATAATAATTTTCAAATGTTATTTAATATTTTAAATCAATTTATGAATGTTTATAGATATTCTCCCATAATTTCCAATTTCAGAGGGAGCGAGTTACATCTTCCTCAACTCCTTGTCGCCTCCTTCCAACTCCTCGTACCCTTAGTCTCGCCCCGAGCTACAACTTTAAGGTTCCACTCCTTATTTCCCGTGAGCCCTTACTTTTACAGCATATAGTTGTAACCACTTGGAAAATAAAGAGTTTTTAAAAAGCTGATCATTCAATCTGAACCAATATTTGGCATAGTACGGACCGATTTTTTTCCATAGAATTCAGAAGAATCCGACGAACCTTAAAAAAAAAAAAAATCTAGAGAGAGCTTACCATCTGGAATCTTCAATACTGCATTAAGAAGAAAGCCATCGACTAGTTGAACGAACATCACTGGGAAGAATGCAGTGTTCTTAAAATTTTATACTTCATATACTAATTTTTTTTTTCTAACAGACATTATTTGTAGCCTCTCTAATGTAAAATAGGTAAAGCTCTCTTAAAAAATCAAAAGTGTCAAACAAATGAACAACTATTAATAAAAAGTTCTTTTACAAACAGTTATGAAAGTTTTACAAATATAAATATATGATGCAATGTCTGGTTGGAGGAAAACCTAGTTGCAAAACCACAGCCAAGGTGAATAACTTGATTTTTTTTAGTTTTTAAATCAGCAAAAAAGCAAGAGACCTCCTGAACGTTTCATAATTCTGCTGAATTTATAGCATTTATAAGTTGAATCGACTAAAAACGTCAATAGCTTCTTCCTAGCAGTTTTTCGCTAAAGAAAAACTAACGTTAATGAATAAACTTTACGCATTTAATCGCACGTTTTATCCCATAATGGCATATGTCATCACTTTCACAGACATGTTGAATGGTTTCACTAACTTTATCCCATCGCCGACCTCTTTGTATTATAACTCTCAAAATATTGGAAGGTATCAGCTGGTTTTCTTCAGATAGTGATGTTTACTGTGTACCTGTCAAATGTATGGGATGTGATAAATATGTTAAATGCCATTATGAACTGTTTGCTTTCTTATCGCTTCGGCCTAGTTGCGTTTAAGCACCTCTAAATATTCTATAGAATATGTATAGCACATTATATAACGTTTTATTAGGAACTTACTTGTAAACAGATGGAAGTGGCAAAGTCCTTTTTTGCCTCTAGGCCTCATGATGGCTACAGTGGGAAGGAAGATTACAATGTAATTTTTATCTCTTATTTAATTACGTTTTCGAGATTCACTTTCAAAAACTGTCTGTAGATTTCAGACTTATATTGTGGTTTCATGCTTTTTACACTTATTTATTTCACATTTACAATTATAAAAACTAAACTAAATAAAATTATAGTTGATCTGTCAATACCCTAGAGGGGGTTCTAGTGTTTTTTATTGCTGTACAAAATATGAGGAAAAATTATAAATGCAGTCTGTTTGAGTCAATCTGGGCTATTACTGATCAACCATTATCTGTATACTATTACTATAATTTGATTTTTATCATATTCATTGACTTTTATGAGTTGAATGCATGAATAGATTATGTTCAATATGTTTTGGATTTAGTGACTTATCTTTCATTCCAGTGATCTACTCCTTTCATCCCCATTTTTTCTTTTTTTCAAATTGATGCTGAGGGGTAAAAAAACTGATTCCACAGTATTTAACCACATTATGAATATGTAATAATCCAAGGGTAGATTAGAGGCATTGGCCATACTCTCCTTTCTTGTGTTATTTTGAGAAAGTGGAATATTATATATATATATATATANCTGAATATATAAATCTATATATATATATATATATATATATATATATATTCACTAGAAAAAAGTGAATGTCCCATCCAAATCTTGTAAAGTTAACATCAATTTTTCTTAAAAATAAGAACTAATTTTGCCACTCTGATCAATTTATCAGTTACCAATGGTAACACAATAAGGCCTATCAACTTATCACATAATTTGTTGAAATTCATAACTTTTTCATTGTTATTTTAGTAACCAAAAATTCTTAAATCTATTGCCTAATAGCAGTGGACTGAAAACTGAATTCCTTGCTGTTAGTCTACATAAGAGACTACTGAAATACAAATAAATATTTCTATTGCCCATAAATTTGGAAAGTTGGTAAGATGATGTTGAAATGTTTTCCTAGGAGTGAAGTTTCACAGCAAGCTTTGGCTCCACCCCCTTTAGTCCCTTCACTGCGGTTCAGCTGCCATCATTTTATGTTTAATTTCACTTCTAAAATGGAAAATAAATGAAAAATGTTATGAACTATTTATTGAAAGAAAATATATATGATAACATTTTTCAATGTTATTAATTGGTTATAAAATAAATAGGACCTTAACAAGCCTCTGAGGAACTCCAGGCACTTAGCCAATTCATGATACCTTCTACTAATATTAACCATTGCAACCTGTCTCGAGGGTAAGACCTAGTCTTTTATAATATTATGTAATATGATGCTTGTATGTATATTTTTTCTTTCACTACTATTTTTCTTGTATCATCATTAATAATTGTAGGTTGAGAAAGATCAATTCTCTTTAAGGGTTTCAATTCTGAAGCAGTAATTATGATATACATTATCTGTTGTGACAGTGACAGTAAAATATAGGTACAGCAGTCAGTAACTATAGTTAAACTAGTTGTATTAGAAAGTTCTTCAAAACATGAAATAATTCTCTAAAGTGTTAAGATGCCTCAGGTATCTTTCGTATAATAAGTCCATTTAATTTTTAATATTACATTGGTGAGCAATTATAGACTCCTAAGAATTATTTACAATTTCTTTTTTTTTTTCTGAATATAAAATATTTCAACATGCATCATTATCACTTTAGGTAATATTTTTCAAGGTAGATAAATCATTTGATAAAGAGCAAAACAAACACTTACAAATATTGTCCCTGTGACTGATCCTACAACAATACTGAATTATAGTTCATACAGGTTAAGCTACGTCATCTGCATGATGTGAAACTATAAAGATGTGGGGATGCATGGACAAACATCATGTCTTATGCAAATGATCTACTATCTATACCCATGAAAGGCATTGTATCACACTAATATCTCATATAAACCAAAACAAATGAAAAAAATACAAGCATTGTGCTAGTGTGTCGATACTAATTACTCTATTTACACTATTGAAACATATTATCTCAAGATCATAAGTTTTCTTGCTTAGGTTTTGTGGTTTTTTTAGAATGAAGTAGTCTAAATAAATCTTAATAAGTTTTCCTGCATATCTTTTAAGAGTTCCTGAAGTCTGAGTATCCTCATAGGTAATTAAAACCCAGTAAAAACTATCTATTCAGAATATTGAGGTATATTTCATGTCATTCCTGGAATAATCTAACAAAAAGGTTAAAATAAGCTATAGGCCATAACTAAGGCAAGACCCAATCTTATAGAAATAAAATTTCACTTGATCTACAAGGCTATTAAAACTAAAACCTCCCTAGACCTGAACAGGAAAGCTCTGAAAATTCTCAAAAGACTTGCTGCAAATGGGCGAAGTACACTACCCCTCCATAATGAATGTTCCATACTTATTTAAATTGAATCAGTCAATAACCAACAAACCTATCATAATAAGTAATTATGACTACAAAGTGGCTTTGTCAAGCATAGAATAGTAAATGCCACTCTCAAAGACACAAAGCTAAGAAAGAATGATTGTGTTGCAGCTTACCTTAACATTATAGGACCCTCCAACAAATTTGGTCATGAAAACATTTTGATTCTTGAATAAGAAGTCGTATTAGAAAAGTGCAAAGTGTTGGATACTATTTGATAATCATTCATTCTGGCTTTGTATATAATAAAAATTGCCAGCTTGAACCTGGAAGATTATAAGTATAATTTGCAGAATTGCTAAAGATGCTAGACTTAATTAAATCAGTAAAATGTTCTAGCTATGTTTTGCAAAAGGTAAACTCTGTTTAGTGAGCTTTGTTTAACTAATGTGAATAAAAAAATTAGGTATCTGGGATGCAGTTTCTTGAGTAAAATTGTTGTTAATATGAAGCTATTAACAAATTCAAAATCTTACAAAGTAGATGCAAACAAGTCCCAATAAGACATAAATTAATTTCATTAACCAACATGTTTTCCCCATTTCTAGCCTTTGCTAGCTGCCCCTCTCTAATAACTGCAGCCTAGCTTGCTTGAAGAGCTTGATGCCACCATTGGCCACAACATGAAAGTCACACTTAATCATCCAGTTAGCATACACTATTTATTATGTCTTAAGGCTAAGGCAAAATTGATTGTTTTGGGATATCGTTTTACAATAATTTGTCAAGTGGACAACAAAGCTATATTTTTGAAATATATTTAGCAAACTGTGAAAAAATTTTTAAAAACAACATAGGCAATGGCAGTGAAAAAGTAGTTAACTTCAGATCCTACAAATAACAATGGAAGGAGGTGGATCAAATTTTTAATGTTGTTTATTGCAGGATCATACTTCCATCACAAAAGTTTTCATGAAGTGTCATGTCTCTAACTGGATTTCAGATACAAAAATAAAATAGACCAAATTGCTAACTTAGTAAGTAAAAAGTGCAGAGTAACCCTCCTTGATATTTGAAGCAGGCCAGTTTAACTAGCAGTGAGCATCATCTAATGGATTCACCAAGCATATCCACAGCTTATAAACATCAAGAATCCAGCAAGTTTGAAAAAATTGAGATCTAATTAGTTTCATGGTATCACAGCTTTGCGGTTCTCTCAATGAAACAATTCTCCAATTATAACGATCCAAGGAATATTGAGTTATGAATCATAGTCCTAATTTGGTTATGAAAGGGGTTTGTGAAAAAATTTGGATGTTAATAGCTAGTTTAGGAATGAAAATTATCAATGTGCTAAAGTTATATTTTTAAATTTGTCTCTTTATTATATAAATAAGTAATTGTTGTACTGCTATTGCTATTAGTAATGTGATTACTTTGTATCTCTTAAAATGGAAAAGAAAATTAATGATTACACATTTATCTAATCCTATTCTTCTTTATGACTAATTGTCTTATTTTTTGTGCAAGTAATGTAGGCCTTCTAAAGCAGCATTTATAGAATATATTCATTTGACATTTCAGAAAAATTTTAAGCTTTAAATCATCTCAATTTCGCTTAAAAAGAATTTAATTGAATAAAATTAAGTAATATATTCTATATCTTTAAAAATTATACTTTGTATTCATTCAATTACTATTTATGTGCAGAAGAAGGTGGAAACAGCTCTATCAGATGAAGATGAAGAAGGAGTTGCGTTTGATGTAATAGAACCATGTGAAGGGCCACTAGGAGATGGGTTCATCCCTTCTCCTGGTGGTCCATTTTCTGCTCTCACCCCATCTATGTGGCCTCAGGAGATTCTCTCCAAGTTGGGTCAAGTTCCCGATGACCCCAACTCTCAACCTGATTATAGGTTAGCAGCCATCAAATTTTTATTCAAACTTATTTTAACATTTTTTAATTTTTGAAAAATAAACAGTATTATTTTTTAAATGGAGAGTTTTTTGATCATAGATATTATTATTAGAAATTTTTTTGGTTGGGGTTCGGTCAAGTTAGATCCAAAAAATACAAATTAAAAAAAGTGTATTTTTGAAAATTATCTGTCAACGTTTCGGCTTACATTGTAAGCCATGTTCAGGGCTATTGAAATACGATATCATAAGAATACCTATAGAAATAAAAATGAAAATAAATTATTTACAATATTATAATATAGAATTGCCATAATTAAATGTAATGTTCTATCAAAAGTATGAATGTAGTAAACTATGTAGAAGAATTCAGCATGCAGAAAACAATTAACCACACATACCTATCATGAAGACGAGAGGGGACGTCCTGTCCCTAAGTTCACATTTTCATTACTGAGCAGAACAGTTTTGAAAAAAATTTTTGAGAAGGACACCGTGGGTGGTGGAAGGGTGAGGGGGGTAAGAGGCGGTTGGTACAAAGGAAGAGCGGCCTGTTTCAATAGGGGCAATTAAAGGACAAAGAAGAAAGGAAGGGTATTATTGCGGATAAGTAACTTTTGGAACTAGGAAAAATGTTTGTCAGGTTTATTTTGAAGGTTTTTCAGAATTTTGATAATATTTGAATAAGTTGAAGAAATTTGTTCTATGTCAGTTCTGTTGTTAACTGGATTGTGTTGTAAGTTAATGTGAACAGTTTCATGAAAAACACATATTTGACTTTGAGAACATTACCGTTCTTTCCACTGAACTCTTTGAACACAAACGCCTTTTATCTGAAACCATTCACATTAACTTACAACACATTTATTTTCATTTCATTTTTATTTTTATTTGTATTCTTATGATATTGTATTTCAACAGCCCTGAACTGAGCTTGTTTTAAATTTTTTTTTTTTTTTTTTTTTTTTTGGATCTACCTTGATCGAACCACAACCAAAAAGCATCTAATAGTATTATTTTTTTTAAATACATTAAATCAACTTTGTCTCCTTCTCTTGATTCTATTTATATTAAAAAATCAAGGTATTATCATGCAAAATGCAAACTAGAATAAGTGTTAAATCATTAAAACACTTGTTATTTGTGTTTTAATGCAGGCTTTGTCTTTAACTAGGGCATGATTATTCAATAGTTGTTTTTTAAAAAATTAAGTATTAGCCTCCCTTTTAGCCACTTTAGGATGGAGAGAGGGGCTATCTTCAGGTCGCCATCCCACTGAAAATATACATGGCTCGGGAAATGCTTTTATTTATCAATAAAAACTTGCCCAAAGTGGGATTTGAATCTGCAGCTGGCGAATCGCAAGACTCGAACGGATTCCATAAGCTGCCCTGCCGCCCTTAACTCGTTTGGTTACTACCTCTGTTGATTTTTTATTTATTTTAAATTTGAAAGACTATAAAGTCTCAGAGCTTTCCCTAGCCTGTAGAGTGTACACATCCTCTAAAAGCTTTCTGCTAATTCATTCAGCTATGATTATAGATCAACAGCAATTAAATGCTCCTCTGTCAATTTATTTTGACACTCTTCCCTTCAAGGATATTTTGGGGATTTAATGTAGAACGAAAGAGATAAGGTAAGGTAGAATCAGAAATCTATCTGAAAACAACAAGCCTAACAAAGGTTATCTGCCTAAATATTCCACTTATTAGCCTAGCTAAAACAAGTCAGTAGAAAGGGTTACGAGACCAATACAAATATTGCTCTTTCAAGGGCTGTATATAAAACTATCACATTAAAAATAGGCTTTTACATGTTCAAAATTTTACTTTTAAGTTTAGACTCATCAGGTTCTTGTCACCTGATCAAATTGAACTAACACTGCCTAGGAATGATTTTTTAACTATTTATGCATCACTGAGTGCTGTAGTTCTAAAAATTAGTTAAAATTTTATAATCAACTTAAGAATTTATGTTAAACTGATTGAATTCGAGTATGTTTGACAAGGTACAACTTGTCTTTTGGTAAAATGAATTACTCTTTACCTTAAAATAAAGTCTCTGAAGATTAAAGCAGCTTAAATCTGTTTATACAATTAATGCAAGGGAATAAAATAAAAAAATATTACTACTTTGGCTGGGACTCATACCCGGATCTCCTGCATAGTTGCTCAGAAAGCAGGAGATCAGGTTTTGAGTTCCGGCTGAGGTAGTAAGATTTTTTTATTTTATTCCCTTGCATTTATTGTATAAAATTAAAGTGGGATTAAATACCACTACTAATATCAGTACTTAAATCTGTTTGTTTCTTTTAATTAAAGCTTTTTGTTTCTTTTTTAATAGGTTTGATGAGTTTGGTTTTCGAGTTGAAGAAGAAGATGGTCCTGAACAAAATTCAAATAAGTTACTAGGGGTCCCTTTAATGGAAGATGCCCAAGAACGGTGAGCTTCTACTAATTATTTCTTATTGTGATTCCTTTCAGCAGAGTTTTTTTTATAAAGAAAACCAAGCAAAGTAGCACCTTAATGAATCAAGTCTACAATTAATTTATAAAAAAAAAAAAAAAAAAAAAAAAACTATTTGGGCAGTAACCGCTTCTTTCATCATCCAACTAATATTTTATTTATTGCACAAAACTTTTTATCATCAGGTGCTAGGTAAGAAATGACACAATTATCTTGACGAGAGGTATACCTTTGTTCCTCAGTAAGTGATATTGTCACTACTATCCTAGAACCACCTGATAAAGGTAAAACGTTGAAAAGGATTATTTGATAAATAAATATTTGTGAATATTTGAAAAAAAAAAAAAAATCCTTCATTACTATAATGACAAGAATCTTTCAATGGAAGAAATGGAAATGTTAAAGCTTGGCCTACTTTCTGAACATGCTCAACAGAGTCTTTCTCTCCCCATCACCCTATTTGCCCTGATTCAGGCCGAAACTTTGGCTAAAATAAAAACTTTTTTGGTTATAAATTAGTTTATAATTATTCAACTACCAAGACCGATTTCCTGATAATCCTCTCTTCATAAAACTTGGTTGTCAATAAATTTATCTCCAAGTTAGTAAATTATTATTAGATGATTTTAGTTGGGTTTCGATCAAGTTAGATCCAAAAAATTCAAATTAAAAAAAATCTATTTTTGAAAATTATCTGCCTACGTTTCGGCTTACATTGTATGCCATGTTCAGGGCTGTTGAAATACAATATCATAAGAATACAAATAAAAGTAAAAATGAAATGAAAATAAAAATAAATTTTGTTATTCTACTCATTTCTGTCCATAATAAGGAAATAAAACGGTTATTATAGACAGAAATTAGTATAATAACAAAATGCTCAATTTACTTTCAGACAAAACCACATACGCACCCATCCACAACAACAGAGACCCTACACTAACACTCATTAAAAAATTCAATAATACGTGATGCAACACACATAGATAAATATAAAACTATAACCTTATTTCATATAATTCTCTAGCACCTAGGTGTTACGGCCTTCCCAAAATCCTCAAACCAGATAATCCCCTCCGCCCCATTGTCTCTAATATAAACTCTCCCGCATCTAAGCTCAGTAAATTTCTCCTTCCATCCTTACAGATCTTAGCTGACAAAACCAATATGACATAAAAAACTCATTTGACCTTAAAACACAGCTGGAATCATTAATTATACATAAAGGATACATTCTTTGCTTCTTAGATGCCGAATCCCTCTTCACTAATATACCTATAGGCATAGCCTTTCAAATTATTGATAAACATTGGAATACAATCCGAGACCATACTACACTATCCCAGTCGACATACCTTGAGTCACTTTCCCTTTGCTTTACGTCCAGCTATCTCCTTTACCACGGTAAATAAAAACCAGATTAATGGCCTGGCTATGGGAAATAACCTTGCTCCCGGCATTTCAAACATCACCCTTAACGACCTCCTAGACTCTATCCTTCCACCCTTTCACAATGACATTTTCTTCCTTAAAAAATATGCTGATGACCTCTTCCTCATTCTCAATCCAGAAAAAATCCCCCAGATCCTTTCTGCATTTAACTCGTACCACCCTCGTCTAAAATTTACCATTGAAATGGAATCTGATTAACAACTCCCCTTCCTTGACACCCTTATTGTCCGTAACACCAATGGCTCTATCTCCACTGACTGGTATATCAAGCACAAGTACTCAGGTACTCACCCTCATCATAAAAAAATTAATGTGGCCAAAAACCTCATCTACAGATCACTCACATTCTCTGACGATATTCCACAGCAAAAATATTAAACTTGTAACTGACATTCTCCTTTCCAATGGTTTTCCTACTCACACCATTAAAAAACTTGTAAAAGAATTTTTTATTTCCACTTCTTCAACTATCCCCCTCTCCCAAAGCAATGACCTCATTTTCTATTCTCTTCCTTATATTCCAAAACTTTCTGAAAATATTAAGAAATCTCTCAGAAAAACTTTCCCTAACCTCAAGCTTTCTTTTTCCACCAACATCAAACTAAAATCTATTTACATCATCCTCAAAGACCCCATCCCGCTTCCTAACAGGACTAATGTTGTCTACAAAATTCCCTGTCCCACACCTAATTGTCATGGTTCTTATTGGACAAAAGAAAAACCCGATTTCCCATTGAATTAATAATCATAAAATGACATAAAGAAAAAAATAATAAAAACTGCCCTCACTAAACATGTTTTTCATGAAGAACATATATTTGACTTCGAGAACATAACCATTCTTTCCACTGAATGCTATGAACACAAACGCCTTTTATCTGAAACTGTTCACTTTAACTTACAACACAATCCAGTTAATGACAGAACAGACATAGAACAAATTTCTTCAACTTATTCAAACATTTTCAACCTTCTAAAAACCATTAGCCCTCCTTCTAAATAAACCTGACAAACATTTTTCCCAGTTCCAAAGTTACCTATCCCCAATAATACCTTTCCTCTTTTCCTTTGTCCTTCTTATTGCCCCCTTTTGAAACAGACCGCTCTCCCTTTGTACTTTCTGCCTCTTATTTCCTCCCCCCCCCCCACTCTTCCATCACCCAGGGTGTCTTTCTCAAAAATTATATTTTCCTCACAGTCATGAAAATGTGAACTTAGTGTCCCTAACTAAGGACATCCTCTCTCGTCTTCATGATAGGCAAGTATGTTCAATTATTGTTTTAATTTTTTTTTAATAGGTTGTTGGTCTGCATGTTTTTAAATTCTCTTACATAGCTTTCTACATAATTCTTCATACTTTGGATATAACATTACATTATGGCAATTCTATATTACAATATTGTAAATTATTATTGTATTCACATGACATTGTATTTCTAAACCCTGAAGATGGCTTACAATGTAAGCCGAAACGTTGGCAGATAATCTTTTAAAAAAATACATTTTTTTTAATTTGTATTTTTTTGGATCTACCTTGACCGAACCCCAACTAAAACCATCTAATAATAATATCTACTGTCAAGAAACTCTCCATTTGTTAGTAAATTAAGTTTATCTAGAAATTTATAATACTAATTTGTTTTTAAATTAAGGTTAAAATGGTTGGCACATCTTGAGTTCACTCATAACAATGGCTCTTCTCATTTGACATGGGAAAAAGTAGAACTTCGCCTTCCTAGAACTGAAAAATTGAGACAAATGGTTCGAGAAGGAATCCCCCACTCCTTGAGGCCTCAGCTCTGGATGCGACTTTCAGGTAAGCCTTTTTTTTTTTTTAAATGTATTATAATAATAATTAAGACCTCCATTTAAAGTTAACATTACCATTTATTTAAGAACTATACCTCAATGCAATATGTGTTAATGATAATTATTATGATCATTAAGATATAAACTATAGAAAAAAATGTATTAATCTATTCTATGCTTTAATTTTATTAACATATGTACAAACCCATTGTGCTCCAGTCATATTACTCAAGCAGCTATTACTTTATATGAAATTTATAACATAATTTTTATTTCACTGTCTATAAAATAACATTAGTTGAGAGTTAAAATATGTAAGGTTGAATTTATGTAAGGATAAATTATAAAAAATTTGTGGATATTTCTAAATTATTTTAATCAATTGAATGATTGACTTAATGAGATCTTTTAAGAATTTTATTCAAATCATTTATTTATTTTAAGAACATAATGAAGCTCTACGCTTTTCTTCTTGTCCTAAAAATTTTCCTACATCCAATCTATTTAATGTCTGTTAGGTGGTTTGGAAAAGAAAATAAATTCTGAGATGAGCTATCGTGAAATAGTTAAGGTTTCGAGCAACGATGCACTTGCTACCAGCAAGCAAATAGAGAAGGACTTACTACGAACAATGCCGACCAATGCTTGTTTTAGCAGCATGAATAGCACTGGAGTTCCAAGGCTAAGGAGAGTCCTTCGTGCTCTTGCCTGGCTCTATCCTGACATCGGGTAAATATGTGTATTTATTCCATAAATAATAAAAAAAAATTTTGCTCTAGAACTAAGCGTATTTTTTTTTTCATTAAAATGAACATATATAAAAGTAAGTAACTGAATCTTAAAATTCAGAACGTTTGTCACATGATGCTTGCATGTGAAAGTATTCAAAGCCTAGCAGTTTGCAGGTTTTTTAAGGAAGCATATTTTTAATAAGTTTCTTTTGAAAGTCCACCTTTCATTCAGATTTAGTTGTTTTTACGGTCTTATTTCTAACAGATACTGTCAGGGGACTGGAATGATGGCTGCTTCTCTCCTTCTACTAATGGAGGAAGAAGAAGCTTTCTGGATGATGTGTACTATGGTTGAAGACCTTCTCCCTGCTTCTTATTATTCTTCCTCATTGTTAGGTAAGAAGCTTTTTTATTATATTATTTATAGAACTTTTTATTTATTAAGCAGAAGAAGTAATACGCTTCTAAAACAAGAATATGCAAAGCTTACTTTGAATTACTAATTTGGATACAATATGTACTATTAATTTAAAGTTTTATATACATTATATTTATTATAATTGTGGCATTTCTAGAAGTGATAAAGGCTTAAAGAATTATTTTATTATGTTTAATAATAATATTATGTTTAATAATAATATTATGTGTAAATATAACAAAATTGAAAGAATAAAAGGTAAAGTATTGATTTAAGATGCTTGTGGTATGTCTTGTATAGAATGGAAAAAAGTAATCTTTAACAACATGAACATTCAACATTTGAAACAAAGTTGCAGCCTTGAAACTCAGGCCCCTNTGTATTTTATATATTTATTCTGAAGAAATTAGTCAGGGTTTTGGCACAGAATCAGAGAAATAAAATACTCCATAAATTATTGGGTAATTATTTTATTATCAACATTTTGACTTAACTTGTAAGTCCTCATCAGGGCTGAAATACAATAAACACTATTTTTTTTTTAAATATTGTATTTGATGTGGTATTTAGTCCCACATTACTTGTATTCAATAAATGCAAGGGAATAGAATAAAAAAATCTTACTACCTCAGCCAGGACACGAACCCGGATCTCCTGCGAGCATGCTATTCATTGCACCACCTAGGCTAGCCAGATGATTCATTCTACTCCTCGCTCTCTACTGGGAGTCTAAACCCCCGAGTAAGACGAAGATAGCGTCTTATGCTCAAAGGAGCTAACATTGTCAGCTATTTGTTAGACTCTTGTATTTTTCCTTTTATTTATTTTTTTAAATATTGTATTTGTTGTAGTATTTAATCCCAAACTAATTTTATACAATAAATTTCTTTATTTCTAGTCTTCCACTTCTTTCACGTTCTTTATCTTTAATCTGTCCTTCAGCACTGCTTTTTCATTTTTTTCCCCTCTCTGGAAGGTGGAGAATCTCAGATTTAATTGTGTGACCTACTGTTCATAATAATAAAGAAGCTTATTTTTATGATAAAGAATTATTGTCCTTTTAATCAAGTTTTTTCCATTTAAACTTAAATACTTTATACCATGCTATAAATTTATAAAATAATTATTTGACAAAATCCTGCTTTATAATACAGTGTTCATGGCCAAACTTAAGGACAAATCTCATTTTTAGGAAACCTTTGTAGTCATATTACCTTTGTTTTAGCGATAGTGACCTCGTTATCTTCTAATTGCATATAATAACAGTCAAAATACAGAAAAATTCTGCTGGGAATTTTAATTAAAGGTAATAAGATCTTCATAAATGCTATCTTTTAGAGGATATAAAAAGTTATCATAAATTGCAGCTTATAAAAATACTAATAACATTTAGGAACCTACTATTGAGTCAATATGAATGCTAAAAATCTTAGTTTTCTGCCTTCCAAAAATTGTGAAATACTCCAAAGGAAACAAAGCATTACAAATTAAATCTATCCTCCTGATTTCATTCCCTCATTTTTGCAGGTATACAAGCAGACCAGAGAGTCTTGAGGACACTGATATGTTCCTATCTGCCAGATTTGGATGTCAGTTTGAAGCAGCACGACATAGAGCTCTCCCTCATCACTCTACACTGGTTCCTGACAGTTTTCGCATCTGTAGTTCACATGAAAATACTCCTAAGAATATGGGATCTGTTCTTTTTTGACGGTTCTATTGTCTTGTTTCAGATCACTTTAGGAATGCTAAAAATCAAAGGTATGATTATATTTTTCTTGATTTATTTTTGATAACCCACTAATCAGATAAGTTTAAAACTTAAATTCATTCATTTAACAAATTCAAATTATGAATGGTATACTTCATTTAAATCAGCTTAGGAAAAGAGGGGTTTTGAGGAATACCAATATTTTAAATCATAACTCAAGTGTGGATGTTCTATAGCATACATTTTTATGAAAAACACTTGTTAAGGATATCTAAGAATGAAACTGGGAGGACTCCTTCTTTTTATGTTGAAACTATATGCATAGAAATCAAATTCATTTTTTAGTTCATTAATTAGGTGAATAATTATATTAATTACATAGGTTGCTGAAGACAGGTGAAGCATGCTATTCATTCATACTGGCGATCATAAACACATTAAAAACTTTTAAGGCGAATTCTCTTCCATGATAAGTGGAAAGTGAGAAAAATGTTTAATGAAGAAGCAATAGTAGTAGTGGTAGTTCTGCCTAAATCTCTGTAGTGTTCATTTGTAGTTCTGGCTCAGAAAAAAAAAATGGTACATGGAGGTTTTGTCTTCATTGTGGAAAACTTAATGAAATAACGATTAAAGATGTATATCCCCTGCCAGGGATTGACAAGATGCTTGATCCCTGGTATATACAGTGATATATGTGTATATCCATCCTCAACGTGTCTTTAGGGCACTCGTAGGTATAGTGTTGAAACGGGGATGATGAACTTTAAACATTATTTTCAATTAAAGAAAGTGTATTTGACTAGAAGTCTTAGTCTAATTCATAGGTTAATATCATGAAATAATACTGTAATGAAATATTTTAATTGAACTCAGGTACCACAAAATTATAGCTATTTACAATACCTTACCTTATTATTGTGACAACTAGTCTTGTTAACTTCTATAGTTTTGAGCTTAATTATTAAATTAAGAAAAAGGTCTTGGTTCTATTGTTGTATCTTACCTATTAATATAACTGAGCAGATTATGTGTTTTGTACAACAAATTTGATTTTTTAGTTATTGAAATTAGTAAGTAAATCATGTGTTTATGGAAAAGTTTTCAGAATATGAGGCAGACAGAATCAATTTCCATGCAATCATTTGTGAGAAATTTATAATAACATTAATTCAAATGTTTGTGTAGAGATAAATGAATATTTTATTTATTTTATGAATATGTTATTTTTTCCTACCTTGTGTATTTGCAGTCTATATTTTGAATAGTAATAAAATTAATAGATAATTTCTATTTCATCTTTTTCCAGAACCAACTTTAAGAGAATTGGAAAATTCTGCCCAAATATTCAATGCATTATCAGACATCCCAGGTGAAATTGATGATGTTGAACGGTTATTAAAGGTAATCTCCAAAATTAACTTAAACGCACCTCTTTGTTGAACTACTGCTATACATATTTTTAGTTATCAAAATCTTTTTAGTTAGATTTGTAATATATTAGTCTCACATTAATTTTGAAAAATGTTTTACCAGTTATTAAAGTTATTTAATACATCTGGTTGTCTCCAAAAACAAATTAGATTCCTGCTTAATTTGTTGAGTAGGTCAGCTATATTTAAATAATTTTTAATAATAATTATTATTATTTATAATAATTTTAATAATTGCTTAATGGTGCTCTAAGGGTGAAGGGTTTTTTAATTAAATACTATTTTAAAATGTGAGGCAAAGATATTTTTTTAATATTTTGACTTTAGTAGATTGTGAGGTCTCACTGAATAGAAATAGTGTATGATGCAATGCTTGCTTCAGTTCCTTATTTTTCCTACAATGCATCCATGTTTTACTTTTTTTTTCATGTGAAACAATAATGATTTACTTTTGGGGTTTGAAAATTAATATTACTTGTTCAGGTTAAAACAAAAAAAAAAAAACCATTTTGTTTATATATATCAGGAGGCATCTGAGAATAAGTATCTAGAACTTTTCAAGTAAACTTTTATTTGACCCCATTTGAAATATAAACATATTAAGCAATTTCAATTGTGGCATTTGTAGGTAAAGTCTGAAAGGTATATGGGGCTTAAATAAGAACCTCCTAATATAATTTTTTTTTTTTCAAATCCAATTTGTTGTTCCTTTAAAGGTTGTCTTAATTTAGTATAATAATAAAAAATTTTGAATTAAAAAATGGCAAACAAAAAGTTTAAAAAAATTTAAATATGAATTCAAGTAATTGTAATTATTTTACTTAAAGACAAATTTAAAAAAATTAAATAAAATGATAGAATGCATAAATTCTTTTCATGTTGTTTATTGACATCATACAATGTACTAAAATTTGTTCACAGGTAGCTTAAAGGGTTTAAAATATAATTTAAAGGTTTATTTTAAATTAAAAATATTCTAAAATTCTTATAATTAGCATATAATATGATATTAAATAGCAAATACCATTACTACCATGATTCCTAGCTAAAGTACACCATTTCAGATTTATTTTTTGCATTTCTTAATTTATCATTAATTTATTTTATTTCTGCACCTGTCAGAAGCGCTGCTCAACATGCATTTCTATCAATCTTTAATTGGTATATGGTGTTTTATCATTTGCATTTTGAAATTATTATTTACACTCTTACTTTATTTCACAAGAAAATATTGTTCAAGAAGTTCAAATTCTTTCCTTTCTGTTCATATTAATTTTTAACATTTTTCTTGGCCATTTTATGTCAGGTATCCCTGGAAGTTTCTGCTTCTCTGACTGAAATGTTAGTCGAAACCCATCGGAGACGCCACCTCGCTTACCTAATGACTGATCAAGGTGCCTTAGTTGGAAACCCTGAATCTGCCCCTAATCTTCCCAAGCAACATCTTACTAGGTAAGACTCTCTAGGTTTCTACTGATAATCTATTTATAGCTAGAAGAAAAATAATAGTAAATACAAAATAAGCCATTTAATTTTAGAACTTTGGATTAAACAATTCTGGATGGTTCTATGTGATCTCACTAATTCCTATCAGGTACCAAGGATAATACTGCATCAGATCTGACTATGAAAGTCTTCTTCTTTTTTTTTTTTTTTTTTATCAAGAAAGAAAAATCTGTTGAGTCTTTTATGTTTCATATAGAATAAAAAAATAACCCATCAAAAACTTACACAATTCTTTTAAATTAAATTTTAATAATTAGTTCTACTATCCCTATTTAATTCTAAATTAAATTATATCAATTATACCTGCTTTTATCTCTATTTGGTTCTGTAAGTTTAATTCATAATCATATGTTGTTATTCTAGTTACTTGTTTTTTTTTTTTTTGTTTTTTTTTTCATATATATATTTAATTTACAAATAAAATGTACCATCTTTCTTACATTTATGCTCTTAGAATATTTTTTTTTTCATTGACAGTGTTTAACTTTTAGATAGCTATTTTAAAGATCTACATTAAAATATACATTTTTTTTTATTATATATACATACATTTTCCTTTAAATTTAGGTATTTTTAGTTCCTTAATGTGCTGAAACAATTTTGAGAAAACTTGAATCAAAAGTTTTTGAGCATTTATAATCCAATGTATTTTCTTTTTTAGGTATTAGTCATTATAATACACAAGTTTTAAAAATACTATAATTTTTGAATTTATTTATGAGATATTTATTTTATAAATTCAGGAGACAAGTAAGAAAATCAAAATCAGTACTCCAGCTCATTCTTTTTGGTGATGAAGTTACAGAGGAGGACATTAAATCAAAAAACATTAGACAAACAGGTTAGATATACATATATACATATAATACTTTTTTTTTACATTCGGTTTTTTAATACAGTTTCTTTTTTCTGAGAATTATAAATAATGGATATATTTATGACAAAATTCCTTGATATATATATATATA
>KZ807662.1:224551-270562 GCA_000696205.2 Oncopeltus fasciatus | reverse complement strand
ATAATAATAATATAGTAATAATAATAAACATAGATAAATAATTATTTGATATTCTACTTCTTTCTAACTAAACCTGTATCTTGTAACAATGAATATCTCCTTTATTTAATTTTTCAAAGAAGATTTTTGGCTTTTTAGTTTATAATTTTTAAAAATCTTCTCAGAACTCTAATTTTTTTAATTTCTTTATTCTTTGTTAGAATTGAAAATAAACTAATTAAGGAATACAGAGTTCTGAGATAATTTTTTTTAAAATTATAAACTTTAGCTTATTTTATAAAGATCAATGTTGAATTAAAAATTGTTATAAATTTGTGACAAGATATACACATTAAAAATTGTACAATAGCGAGGGATTAAAAGCATATAATGTGAATCTTCACACCTTGTTCATAAATAATTTTACATTTTGTATAGGTCCTCTCTATGAAGAGAATATTATTATTATGCTATTTTTATTGTTATTGTGCTATTTTTATTTATTTATTTTTTACTTCTGTCAAATTTGTTTATTATTACCTATATTGGCAATAACTTTATATTAAGTTGGTCGAAGAACACACATCCTCTCGATTCACAACTCAAAACCCCTTCCAAGCTCTTCAAGTCCTGGCAAGTGAAGAAATGGAATCTGAAACATCCTCATATCAATGTTTTTAACCACAACCTATCAAATTGCTAAACCACCACATTTTTGTGTGCAACCTAAAGGACTTCAGATTGATATGTTCCAGCTGAACAAGAGAGTGAGACCTGAAATCTTCACCATTTGACTCCACAAATTTCATTAAGGAGTATTTGACAGATCTGGGATTCTTTGTAAGGAACACTATAAATGTGGTCAAAGCTGACCCATGAAAGAAGATAACTGCTCCAAAACTCTCCTGCTAATTTTCTTCATGGATTTGAAACTTAAGCCAACCACTCTCTGCCACTGTAAAGTAAGTCAGGAAACCACACCCTTGTTGTTATGTAGTACAGTGTCATGAATGAGTATGGACACACTAGAATCTACTGTAAATACTCTCCTGCTGTGTCAAATAGGGTGTTCACATCAGTGCTGGCTGCTATAAATCCTGGAACTCTCCAGCAATTTGTGCACTATGTCAGCAGAATCAACCACAGGTAGCACCTATAGTCCAGAAAGCAGTGTCTCCACCCTGCAGAGATGTTGAGCTATGACTATCATTCCCTCGATTTATCCACTAACCCAAAATTAGGCAATTCAAGAAGAGCCATTACCATAATGGAAAATAATTCTGAGGGTGCAGCAACCCACAATGTCTTCATCATCTTCATGAAATGATCTCCATACCTTACTCCATTCTTTTTTCTCAAAATTTTAATTAATTGATTTCACTCTACTCATTTTCATTTTGACTACTTTTGTGGCCAAACTGACTTCTCAACTTCCACACCATGAATCCAGATGGTATGGTTCATTTTGTGGAACGTTCACCTCTCTTCAGATGGCAAATCCCTCTGGATTGCTAATCTAAGACCCTTAAGAGCCCTGAACCTTCTGCCTCTTGTGTTGAGATGGTTCCTAGGCCTCCACTACGAAAACAATGCTAAAATGTTTTTCCAGCATCTTAAGGAAACTAATTTTTACTTAGATTTGCTAAAATTTTCAAATGTTTCCAAAATCTAAACTCCTCATTTAGATCTTTTAGAGTCTTGAAGACTAAGGAGTATCTGGTCATGCCATTGCTTATTTCCTTACTCCTCATAACAGTCACAACCTCTAGGCCATGTATATTATTTCTTATCTGCTTAAGCACAAAGCATCTAAGTACAATTTAATCACTAGTCAAATACATTGTAATCTTTCCAAGAAAGCAATTGTATTCATGATCCGAATTAAGAATTTCATATTCAGAAAAACTCACTTCCCACTTCTACCCAGACATAATTTCAGATGGAAATTTTTTGACCGTATAGATTATTAGTAGATTTTTTTATGTTGAGGCTCGGTCACGGTTGATTCAAAAAATACTATTTTTAAAAATGTGTATTTTTTATTATCTGCCAACATTTCGGCTTATATTGGCTTACAATTGGGACTGTTGAAATACAATGTCATAAGAAAAACGTAAAATTCAATGATTTACATTATTGTTACATAGAATTTCCATGACTGAAAGTAATTATCAGCATTGTGATATCAATGAAAATATGGAATAACAATAACAAATGTGTAGAAAAATTTATCACATATTCATGATTGAGAGGTAGGGTTTGGAAATTAAGAGAATGTTTTTCAGATAGACAATGTGGGTGGTGGAAGGGTGGGGGATATGAGGTGGTACAAAGGGAGAGTGGCCTGCATCATAGGAGGCATTACTTGGAAAAAAGGTAGGAATTATTGCAGATAAGTAGCCTAAGGAACTAGGAAATAAGATAGGTTTATTTTGGAGGAGGGCTAATGGTTTTTCAGAATATTTAAGATGTTTGAATAAGTTGAAGGAATTTGATCTATGTCAGTTTTGTCGTTTACTGGATTGTGCTATAAATTTATATCAATGGTTTCAGAAAATATGCATTTGTGTTCATAGGGTTCAGTGGAAAGAATGATAATTATATCAAAGTCGAATGAATGTCCTTCATGAATGACGTGTTTTGTGAGGGCAGTTTTATTTGTTTTTTGTTAGTGTCATTTTATTGATGTGAAAAACTATTCTATGTGATAATAATGTAAATCATTTAATTTTTATGTTTCTCTTATGACATTGTATTTCAACAGCACTGAAGATGGTTCTCAATGTAAGCCAAAACATCGGCAGATAATTAAAAAATACACCTTTTTTTAAATTCTATTTTTTGGTCAACCTTCAATGAACCCCTACAAAAAAAATCTACTAATTCAGGCATAATATTATTTCTCAAACCTGGAATAGCATCACATTATCCTGCTGTCCAATTGGTCTTTTCCCTTACTTCTTCGGCCCACACTCACACACACACATATATGAGTAAGATTACAATAAATAAAACACCAATTCTATTTTGTGCTTACTCTAATTTATTTTATTTGTTTTATTAGAAATTCTGGTTGATTTGAGGGAAGCTATTCTTCAAGTAGGTCGTCACTTTTTAGCAACTGAGCCAAAGCTATGGCGTGAAGGTGTGCTTGTCGCTGATTATAGTGTTGAGAGTCACTCTCATGATCATGAGCGTTATCTTAGTGTCTCCAGAACCAGAAACCGGAGAGCTAAAGCACTTCTTGGTAAGTTATTAATAAATATAATACATGTTGTCATTCTTTATCTCAGATACTTATCATGAGTACATTTTTTTCTTCTTAGTTCCATTTAATTATTTCCTTTCAAGGAGAAGATGAGCCAGCAAGTTTAATTAACTACATTAGTAGAATGTTTCCACTATTTTGACTCTGATGTCAGTTCATTCTTTTTATATTTTTCTAGTCACTGACTATGTTGAGTAGTTTATTGACATTTGTTTTAATACATTAATATTACACATGTTTATTATTTCTCAATAATTTTTTGAGTAAATGAACTTTTGCTGTTTCTTAGTGAAATCTACAGAGTCATAATCAAAAACATTCTTATTCTGTACAAAAAAGATGTAGGACAGGAGCCATCTGTAATTTTGAGATTTTCCTATTTCATAGCTAGTCGAGAATAGGTCAGTCTAATATGAAATAGGCTGAAATAGTGGCAGCCTAATGCTTAACTTGCATTTATGTATCTTACATACACTTTATGTATTTTCTACTTATTTATTATTTGGTCTACACACATAATATATAAACACATACACTTGCTAGCATATATGCAACATATGTAGATAAGGGTCCGTGAAGAAAGAGATTGTCATTGACTGTGATAATCCAGCAAGATTGCTATTAGACTGAGGCAGTTCAGTAATAAGTTTGGGATGTGTGATTTTCTATAGTATTTGCTACTTAGCTGTAAGTCTGTTGATGTAGACTATAAGGCTAGTAGAGTATTATTGTTTTATTAGAATAGTGATATTAATTCATTTTCTTATTTATTTAATAATTTAGATTTAGTTTGCAATTATTTTGTTGTCATTATTATTAAATACATAACTCATTATATGAGTCAATAGTTCTGAGTTAATTTACCTTTACCGAATCAGATACCCTGCCTGCACAGGTTGGTAACTAATTTGAAACAAAATTGGTTCAGAATGGCTATTTAATATTATAATAAATATAATAAAACAAAATTGTAAATGATTGTTAAAATTTTTATTTTTCAGGTTTATTAAAAAGTTTAGTTTTTAAACATTAATATTCTATAAATATTTTCTACTGTGTAAGGTATAACATACTGCCTTATGATACACTACTATAAAGTCTTGATGTCTTATGGTTATTTTCAGATTTTGAACGAAATGATGATGATGAGCTGGGTTTCAGAAAGAATGACATTATAACTATTATCAGTCAGAATGATGAGCACTGCTGGGTGGGAGAACTAAATGGTTTGCGAGGTAGTTTAATATTCTCAAAGATATGTCATTCTAACTTATTATTTCACATGAAATAATTTTTATTTTATTTATCCTTAACAATTTTTCTTTTTCAAGTAAATAATAAAATTCTCAAAAAATATTTTGTAAAACTTAAATTTAAGAAGGTTAAGGAGAGAAAAGCCACATTTTTCAAGAAGTTTATGGACATAATATATTATTATATTATAATGGCTTTTATAATTATTTAATCATTTTATCAAAACTAAAATTTTCTTGAAATTTTATTTATTTGTAAAACAGCACATGTTCACTTTGTTCTTGGACAACTTGCTTTCCGAGTAGTGCTCAGATGCTGAGAATTGTTCAATATTATTACCTTTTATGTAAATAGTGTATTTACTGCTATAACATTGGTTTAAATTTATTTGTGATGTATGAATATTTATAGAAGTAGACGAGTATAAATTTGTATTTATTATAAATCATTTGGTTTGATAAAAAAATCATTTGGGCCAAAAGTTCTTCAACAAAAGAGAATAAATAAGTATTTTTTTACCCTATTTCATAAAAAGAAGTCCCATCAAATAAGATTCCCTAATAGATAGCAGAAGAAAATACCATGTAAAGTAATAAGAACAAATTAGTGAAACTAGTTTCCTTTCTCCTGATGCATTTCAGTTTTAAAGCCAATCCTTCTCTTTGCCAGGTTGGTTTCCAGCCAAATTTGTGGAAGTCCTTGATGAGCGGAGCAAACAGTATTCATGTGCAGGAGATGACTCAGTGAGTGAAGCCATTACAGACCTTGTTCGAGGTACTCTCTGTCCCTCCATCAAACAGGTTCTCGAGCATGGAATGAAGAGACCTCATTTCCTTGGTAAATTGCTTGAGCTTTTGACTTTCATTCCTATTTATATTTATAATATTTTACTTAGACATCATAATTTTAAAAATAAAAGACTTAAATACATAAAATAATATAATAAAAATTTGAAAAATGAATATAAAAACCTATTCTCTAGTAGTGAGAATGAATATACAATATTGTAAAGTGTATGTCAGGTGAGAGAGAGAATATAAAATGTGGGGAAAGGTGAATGAAATTTTTTCATTCTCTTTACATTTATTGTAAATAGAGAAGTTCAATTTGTAAGGTTTGAAAAATACATAAGAAACTTAATGAGAAAAATAATTCTTGATTAGAATAAAATTATTCTTGGCTAGACCACAAATGAGTGACTTTTGAAGAGTAAGACAAAACAAAAAAAAACTAGAAAAGTATATATGGTAGTTTATTCACATGAGAGGATGATCAAGAATACATTTGGCAAGTAAGACTCTTTCTTGGGACATGAGAAAAGTGCAGGGAGATTTTAAATTATTATCCATGGACAACCAAATTATTCAATCTAAGTGGAATCTAGAAAGCTCTGGAATTCCAAATATTTTTGGCTAGATAATTTCACTCGGCATTACAATTCAAAAATGTAGATTTTTAACACAATTAAAAAGTCATTTAATAATGAAAGAAGATGTCTTAATTATGTAATCATTTCAAAGCTACTATGTAATACTTATTCATAACAGTCATTCATTGAATACATTAATTCATTATCAATAATCATATATAAAGTAAATTAAGACCAGATTACTTTGGGGTTTGTTACTGAACAGTTATAAGATGAAAGCATTCAATTAATTCTCTCCATTCAACCCTTGAAAAGATTTTTTCATTTTCTTCAGTACTCTAGGAGCAACCTGACAGAATTAGACAACATTTGAATTACTCATAAATTCTTTTTCAGGGCTTGACTGGGTTTCACAAATCCTGTTATGGCTTCTTAAGAGCTGAATAGAGAATGCCCTACTCCTGTAGAATGGAGCATTCTCATTCAACCCTGAAGAAGCCATCACAGGATGCTCTGCAAAAAATAACTTTTTTTTTTTTAATTTAAATAATGAAAGATTAAGCCCAGAAAAATAATATGAATATTTCTGGAGATGTGTGAAAAGTTTCAAGCCTATGTGAACATCTTAAACAGTATAGATTTTTTTTTTTTTTTTTTATGGTAGTCATTAAGTGAGGCACAGGCATTTATAAGATGTTTCTTCAATTTATTTATTTATTTTATTTATTTTTTTTTTTTTTTTACATTTCATAAGTTTGTGTTATCTGTTGAAAGTTAATTTTCTTATTCAAGAGTTTAGATTTTATTACCATGAATTTTATCTATTGACTTTGAGTTATTTCTAGATTGCTCGTATTGTTCTACTACACTTGGCAGCTTTAAATTATTTAATACACTTAGTACATTAAATAAAAGCATTTTTTTTTTCAATAGTTTCCTGAAAAAATTTCTCAATAATGCAAAATTTTACTACTCTATGGACAGCAAAATCATTTACAGCTTATTAACACAGAAGGTGGCATTTATCCAATTTTCTACACATATAGGAATGCCAGAAAGCAAACTCTTGTGAAAAAATGAGCCACCACAGTTCAAGAAGCTAAGATACTTTTTGATTATCCTCAAATCTCTAATTTTTCTTAATGTGAAAGAACAAATGTGTTAAATCTTTTATTAGTAGGATATATAGTAATTATTAAGTTTTTAAATCCTGTGTATGGGAAATTTAAACATTTTTCATACGTGAAATATTAGTTGAGAATTTGTTGGGACTGGTCACAGTTGATTAAAAAAAAAATACTTTTCTTTAAATTGGATAATTTTTTTTATCAACTTTGACCAAACCTCAACAAATTCTCTACTAATATTCTCCATGGTTGAAAACTCTCCATTTGATACATGAAAAATGTTTAAATTTTCCATTTAATGACAAATTCCAAATATTTATAGAAAACTATTAAGCAAACTTCTAGATTTATTTGAACTTATAAAGTTTTATTTGTAGGTAACTTGTTGACCAGCGAATTTTATGAGGACAAGATGTCTGAAATTTGGTCTTGGTAGCTGAAGAATTAAAAAATAATTTGTAACCAAAAACATTTTTATTTTAGCCAATGTTTTGGCCTAAATTTCAAGCCTTCATAAGGGCTGAACATGAAAAAAAAAAAAAGTACAATAATGATATAGAAACATGTCTATATTTCATAATCCAACAAATGAATAAATAAATAAATGAAATGATAAAGCTCTGTGTAATTAACTATATAAAATGCATGAAAACTGAATATGAAACATGTGTAAGAGGAAAAAAAAATAGTCATAATAGTTAATTCTTCATCTTCCAAGACCGAATTTCTGACAATCCTCTCCTCTTAAAAAGTTCTATTTTTAAGTTTAAAAAATAAAAAAAATAATGGAAGGGAAAGATATAATTTTATTTTAAAATTTTTTCATTAATTATTTTCTAAGAAGCTTTAGAAAAGAATTACATTTTACAGTTTGACACAAGCCAAATCAAATTTAATTTTGTACTTTGATGGAAATATAGGTATATTATTGCAGGAGGTCCATGTCACCCATGGCTCTTCATTGAGGAAGCTGCAAGCAAAGAAGTGGAGCGGGACTTTACTTCAGTCTACAGTCGTCTAGTTTTATGTAAGACTTACCGATTGGATGAAGATGGAAAAGTCCTTACACCTGAAGAGGTGTGGTATAATTATTTTCCTTAATGTCATACTTAATTAGAGCCCTCTTCTGTAGAAGGGAAGATTGAATGTAAACTTAAATTTTTTTTATGAATTTTAGTGGAGATTTTTTTCAGACAAGAATAATGATATAAATAGGTCTTTATTTATTTTTTCTTATAATTCAAATAGCATTATTAATTGTGAATTCATTGTTCTTTGAAAAGTAGAAGACCTTACAGTTTCGCCCTCCCTACTTCGTTGATAAGTTTTATTCTGTAATTATGTTACCAAAATTTTTTTACTATTACATATGTATTCAATCACCACTAAGGTGAAGCTTTGTAACAAATAAACATTGCTATACATAGTATTTCACTTTTATTTGTCTTATGAAAAATTTATGTTTAAACATCTTTAAAAATTATTGAGGTTTTTTTTGTCCACATCCTTGTTATCTGGGAGCTCATTTCTGAATGTACCATATTAACATATTTCCTTAATAGGATTTTGTGTAAAAATATGGAATAAAAAAGTTCGGATGACTTTTCTTATTACTAATAATAACAATTACAAGATATGTCCAGAAAGTAAGTGTACTGAAACTGTCACGGTGGTAGGGAAATGCTTTTTCACATGTTGGCTGCACTGTTGCATTTCATGATTTCTCCCCTCCACAACAAGATTGCCTCAAGGTCATGTTTAGTGATAAATGTCAATCAATCTCCCGCCAAGTGAGAAATACGTGGCATTATCCGTTATCTCGTTTGGAAGGGTTTAACTCCTGAGGTTTTTAATGAGGTACAAACTGCATATGGTGATAAAGGATAGGGATGCTGACAAAGGGAGTCTGCCTGCTGCACAACAATGCCAGACCACTCACAACTAATGCCACAAAAGACCTGCTCGCCTCGTTTTAATGGAATGTCCGGGACCAGCCTGCGCATTTGCATGACCTAGCACCGTCAGATTACTACCTCTTTACCTCCCTGGAGCTGTACATAGTTGGAAAAAGGTTTTCAACCAATGAGGAGGTGAAGGAGGAGGTGGAAAAGTGGACGAAGGGATTGGCACGAAACTACTTCGAGGAGGGCATCAAAAAATTAATACCCCGGTACACCACCTGCATTAAGAGGAATTGTAACTATGTTGAAAAATAGCTTAGATATATGCTAATGTAAACAGGCAATTTTTTTGTTAAAATAAAAATTTTTATAACCTACTAAAATTTAGTACACTTACTTTCTGGACATCCTTCATATATTATATTTAAAATTTTGATTCTTCCCCTGAACACCCCCTTCTCTTGGTCAATTCCATCCATTGACAAACTCATCCAGTGGTTTGTAAAAATAAACATAAATAACCTAGTTAAGTTTCTTTATTTAAAAAATTAGAAACAGAAGAATGCTTACTAAAACACTCAAACACTTATATAGTATAATTTTGACTGATCATATTTTTAACTTCTAAAGAAGAAATAATTTTTGAAGACCTATACTTGGGGTACAAAACCAGGAAACTTTTAATAATATTTGTGATTCTCATATAATAATTTAGAAAATTTTTTAATTCCCTAGTATCACCAGTATGGGTCTCCAAATAGTGACTGCTTTCAGTCCTTATCCTTGTTTCGGGCAAATTCACACATCTGGGAGGCTAGGAGACCTTTAGGGAGAAGTTTCTAACATGGTGGGATTAGTGCAGACGATAGCAAATATGGCTAGGGATCAGAAAACACAGTTTGGAGTCCCGCTGTGGCCTTAACTTTTTTTCTTTAAGAGTTTAAGTTATCATTAACCTATATTATAGTTGTCAAATACAGTTCCTTCTATGAAACCACAGAAATATTTTGAGGACACTTATTAGTAATAATGTGAATTTTAAGCTCAGAAATAATATCTCTCTGCATCCGTAATACTTATTTCTGTATTACTTATGTTTTAAGCATTTTATTGAGAGTTTGATAATTGAATACTCGGGTTATTTTTGTGGGCTCAATGAAGTATTCATAATGCTTCAAAATAACATAATGTCAATTATGCAAAAATAAAATAAAGTGAATAGAGTATAATAGGTATTTTATTTTATTTTAACATTCATTTCAATAACATTTTTGTAAAAATAAAAAAACTAAGGTACTTAAGAAGGGTTGGATGGGTCTCCTCTTCTAATTCGCATCTAAACGAGCCATTTATTGAGACATGAAAAAATATTATGGAACTAAATAAGTGTAAAATATTCTTTTTATGAACAATTAACATTAAATTAGATTAGAAATTAGAAAAGTTGATTGTATCCTCTCTCATTCTTGTTTATCTAGAAGCAGGCTTATTTAATGACTGCATCATTTTTTCTTTCTACTCTTACAAGCTAATGTAATCATAATAATAATTTATCTTCTTTATGTACATCATTAATTGAATATAGGCAAACTACTTAGTTTACACAGCTCCTGCATGTTAGGTTTATTTTATGTAGCAATCAAGAAGCTTACTGAGAAAGGTGTTGAAGTTGTTGAAACCAAAACCAAGAAAAAAGCTGTAATTACTAATGTTAATGTGTAAAAATTTTGTTTTTCCCAGCTCCTCTACAGATGTGTGCAAGCAGTGAACCTCAGCCATGACAATGCCCATGTTCAGATGGATGTCAAACTTCGGAGTCTAATATGCCTTGGCCTGAATGAACAAGTTCTTCATCTCTGGTTGGAAGTCCTATGCTCCTCCATTGATGTTGTACAGAAATGGTCAGAACTTTTTTTTATTATTTTCTTAGCTTAGTTTTAAATATATAAATTTTCTTTGTTATTTTTATTAATAAATTAATTAAATCATTAATCAAAAATATGTAAGAATAATGGCACGATTACCATCGTAGCCTGCGTTTTCAACCTGTGAAAAGCTGCTTTGGGTGTGTTTGTCGTTTTGAATCCTCCCCTTCAGTTAAGACCTGTTTTGGGACATACCAGTCTTAAAGAGGGGGTAATGTTAAAGACTGAGGAAGCAGGTAATGGGAGGAGATGGGTACCAGACCCCATTGCCGAAGGCGTCACCTGCTTCCTTGTGTCACTACTACACTTAAAAGAAGAAATCATATTTAGTCGGAGAAGCTCCTCGATTCATTTAGGCCTGCCTGGAACTTTCTATACAATTATAAAAGCAGTTCCCAGCAGCCCTCATATCAGTGTTAGATCGCATGTCTCAGTGCCCTTCACAGTTGTTTCTCTTACAGTGATAATGACAGTGAAATGTTAAGTGACAGTTTCTTGTAGGTACTGACAATTCGTATGATATAAGATATAAAAAGCGCCTTTGACATCAAAACACTACTTGAATCTCTACTTATCCTAGAAGGTGACATTCTTTCCTCCCAAGATGCTGATTCTCTCTACACTAACACACCCATTGACAAAGCCTTCTAAATAGTTGACAAACGCTGGACTACAATCCAAGACCACACCACTCTTTCCAAGTTTACATACCTCAAGCCTCTGTCCCTTTCAAGCTATCTCCTTTACTAAGGAAATTACTATAACCAGATTAATGTTCTGGCTTTGGGAAATAACCTTGCTCCCAAAATTTCAAATATTACCCTCAATGATCTCCTACCCTCTATCCAACCTTTACAAATGGCATCTTGTTCCTTAAAAATATGTCAATGACCTGTTCCTCATTCTTAATAAAAATTTAAAAAATCCCCCAAATCTGAATTCAACTTCAATCATCCCCCTCTAAAGTCACTATAAAAATTGGGTCTGGCTATCAACTCCCCTTCCTAGACTTGATATAATTACCATTCTTTCCACTGAACCCTATGAACACAAAAGCCTATTATCTGAAACCGTACACATAAACTTTCAAACTTCATAAATAAAAAAAAGGAATTTGTCCCAGTTGGCTTATGGGCATAACCTTTTTCCTTTACAAATCTCTTCCAGTTTCTAGAATATCACTATTGAATTTTTGTTAAACGTCATTATCCTTACAGGTATCATGGCTGGAGTTTCCTTCGGAGTCCTGGTTGGGTGCAGGTAAAATGTGAACTTCGCATTTTGTCTCAGTTTTCCTTTAACCTAAACCCTGATTGGGAGCTTCCTGCCCGGCGTACTCCCTCTCAACCTTTGCGAGATGGTGTCAGAGATATGCTTGTAAAACATCACCTCTTTTCTTGGGACCTTTAACTAAGCCTCAGGACTACTTAACCATCTCAAGCCATTTTTTTTGCAGCATTCATTTTTTTTAATTTATATTTTTATTCTCCTTGAAAACATTAGGATGTGTTGCTGCCATATAATTTGAATATAACAATGATTGTAGCTCACCCATTATTTATTTTTGTTTAACTCATATTTTATGAATAAATAATAATGTGTAGTAATTTGCTGTAAAACAAATTAAATGTAAAATCTTTTTGGTCTATATTGAGTTTTTAGGCTGATCTAATGAAATTAGACGGGAATTGTAAACACATTTAATTTATTAACTTTTTAAACCAAAGCAGTCTCAATAGGGAATTTCCTTATTATCATTTTATGCTATAAGTAGCCTTTAGTATATTATTCTCATTATAAGAAATGGAAATTGCTCTTTTGGGTCTATGCATAGAATCAGGTTTTTTTTGGTTTTAGAAATTTAAAGATTAATTTTTTTTTTTTAACTTATGAGATACATAACACTATATTTTATTAGAATGAAACAAAATATCAAATATCAAGTGAAGTTAGTTGCTCTTAAAAGCTCTTCTTCTATCTACAAATGTGATTGTCTAGAGCTCCTTTCCTACCTTATCTTTCCATAACTTTTGGAAAGATAAGATCTAGTAATATTGATTAAATTCATTCTCTTTAGTTATTTATATAAATTAAAATATATGGCAACTAATATTATCATCAGAAACAAACATTAATGTAATTATTATTATTATAAATAAAAGTTAGTGTTGGACAATGGTCTGTAATAGGTAGATTATGAAGTGTGTCGTCATGTTTGCTACTGAAAAACTCCTCTTAATCTAGCATTTATATTATATTTTATAAAATGGTTTACAGCATTTAAGAACTTTATGCTTGAGGTTTTTCTAAAAAGTTATATTGATTCTATTTATTGTATAAATAATTTTAATTAATGACATTACTATGATTTATAAAACTTTGTTTGTTTAAAGTTAATTAATGGATCATAGTGTGATTACGTATTGTCTATTTTGTTTACAATTTTGAGAAATAATGTGAGCTCTGGAAATTACATTTATTTTGCACTATTATTGTATAGATTTTAATCAAAATGTCTTGACTGACAGATCGTCAATTGCAATGTGTAAAAATACATATTACCTTAAAAATTATCTTTTGCTATTTAGGTATTTTAGACTATATAATTAGGAGTAAACTATTTATTGCTATTTTATTGATTTTAATTGAATTTTAAAGCTATACTGAGGCAATTTGATATAAAAATCTGTATAAAACACTTGAAAATATGAAAACTTGCTTTTAAATTAACAAATCAAATAAATGACTGAACTATTGTAAGTGTTTCACTTTTTATACTAATTAGTCTATGGAACATTTATTGCCTTGAGAAGACAATAATTGAGAGTGATTTTTCTACCTCCATATAAATAATTATTTATAATTTGATCACAAATGATACTGTAGTGGTGTAGCATTATGCTTTATTCTTTTCGAGCCTAGATAAGATGATTAGGTGACTGGTTTTCTAAATGGCAGCTTTCTCTAGTCTTCTCTTTTATCTTTTAGATATGTCTAGTACTGTCCTATCTCTCACTGTTGCAGTCTTTTGAAAGTTTGAAAGCCTAAGTGCAGGCTTTCTGAAGAATATAAAAACTTAAACTTATAACTATAATAATAATCTAAGAATGCTTGTTTAACTGACCTGTTTTCCAAACCAAATGAACAGAAAATATTTCATAAATATCAGCGAAACAGTAATATACTATCAACTAGTCTTTATATAATTAAAGTATGTTACATTTCATGGTGTACTGTTAAAATATATGGTCACATGAATACATCAGGCACTTTTTTAAAGAATTTTCATTTGCAAACCATTACATAGTGAATACACTCAATTAGTAAAAGTAACCATCGAGAGTAACTATTGTTATTCAATTTTGTTTCCAATTTCAAGGAATTTATGTTGTGAAAACTTCTTTAATTAATAGCTGAATTACAAAGGTGTGCAACCTCTCATACAGAACATTTCAAACTTTGTTACTAAATAGGTCTAATCCTAAATACCTAATGAAAAAAAAAAAGTAGTATAATGGTTATAATTTAAATTAAAACAAAGCTTAACGTGTAGTAGAGAATTTTTTGCTGGGGTTTGGTCAAGTTTATTTCTCTTCTAATATCTACGGTCAAAAACTCTCCATTTGAGTATTATGTGTATTTTTGTCTATTAAATTAAATTAATATTTTCTGTTATTTTTGTAAATGTTTATTTTCTCTTTCTTTTTTGTCAGTAATGAATTTTACATTGTGAAGGGAAAAAAGCTAGAATTACAAAAGTATTATTTGACCTCAATAGGATTTGCATTAACAATGTCAAGTTGTAACATATTGAAATTTCTTTCAGAATGTGGAGACAGAATATTTTTTAAATTTCAAATTTCTATTCATGTATTATGAAATGTTAAAATATAAGGTTGCAAAAAATAATTTTTTGCTCAATTCCATACTTTTATTAAGAAAATAATAAACCAAAATTTTAAAGGCCAAATAAATGTAGGCTTGAAAAATATTATGCTCCTAAATAGTTAGAAAATACATATACTCCTCTTTTCTATGATTTGTTTAATTTACCTGGAATTTCAAAGAATCATCAAATGATGAATTTTTTTTTTTAAAGCTTAGCATGTTTAATTTTTCACAGTTCTCAAAGAATTGCATACTAAAAATACTTTTGGAATTATGTAAAAGCTTAAAACTGTTCTGCAAGAGTTGTGTAATCTAAGTGTATTTTCCACATTTCATTAAAGGTGTAAGTAAATGAGAGTAAATGGCATTTGACATCAAAACTGGTAAAGAACCATGAAGTAAAAAGGTAGTCACTATGACTCTAGGCAGATGGGAGGAGATGCTTAACACTCCAATTTCATTCATAAATAACTTCCTTATTCTCTGGTAAAAGTGTCATTGAACATAAATGTTGGACAGTTAAATTTTACATATATTATCTTTTAAGCATTTTTTAATATGCAAAAAAAATCGTTCACTTTCAAAAAAACATATCAGAATAAATAGAACAATTATGGGGAAAAACAAGTTCAAATAATGAATTCAGTTTATAAATTTTGAAAGAAAGAGGTCTGCCCAACACTATATACCTATATACATACGCACACACATACATATAATTTTGAACCATATTTTTGCTTCTCTAGTGTAGGATCAATGTATGCAGAAATTATTCAAAAGTTGTTATTCATTCTTAACTCAAATAAAATTTGTTATGCCTCATTTATGCTTTTTAAAGCAATACTATTTATTTAATATGATAGGTAATCGCAGTTCAAACAATCAAAATTGATATTTATAAGGTTTGATTTTAGTGTATTTTCTGATTTTCATTTATTTTTAAGTTATTAGGTATCTGTTTCATTATAATAATAAAAAGAAGGAAAAAAAGGGGGTGCTTAACTTGTTTAGGATATATATACTTCTCTATATCTTGTCTAATAGTTTAAATTTTCTAGATAGTGAAATAACTTTTCTAGTTTTAAATAATGACTTTAGTTGTGGTATTTAATCCTACATAAATTTTCTACAATTAATGTAAGGGAATAGGATAAAAAAATCTTACTACCTCAGCCGAGACTTGACTCCAGATCTCCTGCTTTCCAGGCAAGTATGCTGGCCATTGAACCAGCGAGGCTAGCTAGATAATTCTTTTCCATTATTTAAAAAAGAAATATAAGAATAAAAACAAGAGTTTAACAAATAGCTGACAGTATTAGCTCCTTCGAACATAATACGATATATTCGTCTTACTCAGGGGTTTGGACTCGTAGTATAGTGCGAGGAAAAGAATGAATTATCTAGCTAGCCTCGATGATCAATGGACAACATGCTTGCCTGGAAAGCCGAAAATCCGGGTTCGAGTCCTGGCTGAGGTAGTAAGATTTTTTTTTTCTTTTGCATTTATCGTATAACTTTTCTAATGTACTTTATGAAAATGTTTCAGTTTATTGCCTTAATATCAGACCTATAGATTTATAATTTATTAAAAATGCTGACAAAATGTGAAAAATAAGTTGTTCTTTTTTTTCCATAATAATATGAAACTATTCCCTTTTCTAAGGTCCCCCAAATTAAATTTTACGATCTGTCATCTTTCATAAATCAAACTTTAAAACTGTTTGACCTATTGTTATTGAGCTTTCAATTACTTCTTGATTTCTTACTATACATTTTCTCAATTTTAGGAAGGAAAATATGGATACTTTTATTTTCTAAGAAACAAAAAAAAAACCTAAATTTGGTATGTCACAATAAAATTAAATATTTCTAACCTTTTAAAGCAAACAAGAGATGTAGAAATATTCTGTAGCCTCAATCCCTCCCTGCTATCAAAAAATAAAATTAATATAGTGCATCTACAAACCCTAATTTCTTAAATTGTCTTAACTTTAAATAGATAGATATGCATTTGTTTGGGCGATAAACATCTGGGTTATTACGCCCTTAACTTTAAAGTAAACTATATTTTGTCTTATATTTACCAAAATTATTTCCTAAGAGTTTTTTTTTTTTCTAATTTATTTTATAAATATGAAGTGTTAGATAATTGTAAGAAGAGAAATAAAAACAAATAGTGTTAATGTGAAAAAGTAAATTAAAAAATGCATTTGATTTTAATAAATAGTTTCACTTTTATAGGTGTCTCATTAACTAAAAGGCTATCAATTGGGTTGGACTGTTAAAATTAACAGAATAAAATTATTCTTTATGAAATAGTTTTAAAAACATTCTGTGGCTTTCTTGCAGGTATGCATTACTGCTTCTAAGGCTTTGAATTGAAATTAACAAATGAAATGTTCTTATAGTATTCATTCATAATTATTGTAATAATCTGTGTCATTTCATTAGATATAATATCCATACTTCATTTTATAAACTCAACAGTATTTTGATTTCAGATTTACTTATTGAGTTGTAAAATCTGAGTTCTATTTATTTTTATTTTATTTTTTTCCCAGAGAAGCATCCAAATTTGCTAAAAATTATTGCTTAAAATAACATGTATGTAGTTAGTTTTAATGGTTTTCCAAGTTATTATTCAGTGATGTCTGGTATCAATTTAAAGACATCAGTTTTTTCTTAAAATTTATAATGTAATTGCTCCATAAAATAACAGTCATTTCTGACTTTGTTTTTAAAAAATTGTTACTAATTTATGTTAATGATAATGTTATACAAATTTCAAAATTATTCTGTGTAATGTTCTTATTGTTATCCCACCACCTTGCAGGGCCTGTGAAGGTAACTAAATGCATATGTGACAGAAAATCCATAATTTAAAAAAAAAATATGAAATTATTATTACAGCCGAGAAAATAGGACAGTACCCTTGAATATTTAATATTAAATTTACCTTCTAGCTATAATTCTAATTAAATGGGTGCAAGTCTGTTAAAATAACACAACTAAAATATAGTCTTATTGGATCACTACCTTCTTTTAATAAAATAAATTATTTTCATGAATATATATATATATATATATATATATATATATATATATATATATNATATATATATGATGAGTTTAGACTCACACAGGAGATAGTATGGCATTAGCTGTTTAGAATTAGCATTCTTTTCTTTTAAGTTTTATTTTATGTAAACCGAATAAGCAGTTTTATTACAATCAGTAATACAGCATACAAAAATGAAAAATCTTTTTTTTCTCCAGAGAAGGAACAAAGGTAAGAACGAAATTCTCTAAATTAGGAAAACTCCCAATTAAACTGCTCTGGAATGTGGGCGAATGGACTTCTAAAATTTAAAAAGGGCAAAAAATGTTATTTGTGAAATGTCTTCATCTTATTGAAGACATTTATATAAATATTTTTTAACTATTTTATAAACTTGTGAAATAGATAGAAAATCCAGGTTTGCCTCTGTAGACATTTTTTATTTATGTTTTTAATAGAAAGAGATCAACCCCTTTTTATTAAGTGCCTTCAATCGATGCAATTATTTGAGAGAAGTGAGTGAGTTTTAAATGTTTAAATTAAATTTGATTAATAATTATTTAAATCATTTTTGTCAATGTGTGTTGTAAACCTGGTAAGTAGAGGCAAAAGCTTTCAAATAAGGGTTGATCAATTATCCTTTTATTACTCATTTATAAGCTCTAACAGACTTGTAATTAATTTGGGTGTATTAATTTTTATAAATAACTTAGATAAGATCTGTTACTTGCATATATTAATTTCTTTAATACGGGTATTAAGTCTTTCATTTCTCAAATGGAGCCAGTGTCATTGTACATCTGTTCAAAAACCTATAGCTAAATTATCAAAATATAATAATTTATCTATGTCATACAATGTAATTAAATAAGCTATTAATTGATATCTAATAGTGTTGACAATTATGCATTAAGTTAATATTATTTAGAACCGTTGTATGCAATTTCAGTAGGTTTAATTATGAAAACAGTTATCTGTACAATGATTTGTTTTTAGCTTCATTTATTTTAATCGCTTATTTATATTTTTTTTTCAATTTTTTAAACATATTCTCTTAGTTACTTATTAAATATTTATGACTTGTTGAAACATAATTTTTCACCTTATAGATCTAATCTATCCTAAGCCCAAAATTATAAAAATATTCCTTAAAGGTATTTGTTTCTCATCTTACCTTATAAATAGTTTTTTTTTTTTTTAATAGGGATTTCTCAATATTGATTACTCCAACTTCACTCAATGTTCTTCATTCATTACAGCTGACACCTTTCAAGAAATTATCTTCTTAGCTCAGGAATCTGCCAGTGTGGGTGTCAGTAGAGATTCCCATATTTTTTGTCCATTTACTTCACTTTCTTACCTCAAAATTAGAGTGCTTGTGTGCATACGTTTTGCTGTAAAACCCCACAGTGTGGTAAATGTTAGGACTTACCAAAAAAAATACCAGGATTTTTTAAAAGCAGTGGTGAAAGTTGGAAATCTAAATGAAAAGCGATCTTTTCCCCTTTGCATTTGGTTGATTCAAAGATTTACTGGCTGGTTAGGTAAAAGCCCCTAACACCCGAGTAACTGGGGACTTCGAGTTTTTTACCAATTTAATACTAGTGTGTGGATTTCACATGTTGGTAAAGCAATGAAGATGGGTTTGGCTTCCTCAAAACTTCCTCCTGACATGATAATAAACCTTGGTTCAGAGAAAAACATATATATATATATATATATATATATATATATATATATATATATATATATATATATATATATATATATATAAACATATATTAATGAAAGCAAATTATTAACTGATACTAAAAACCTTTTATTGAGAGTAATATTGCTCTAAAATTGAATGTGAGAAACAGATAAGACAGATTTAAAAAAAAAAAGAGTTATTTTTACATCTTCTCTTTGTTGAAACACATAAATATAAATGAATAATAACAAAATTTTAACTTCCACAAATATTTAATTAATTAGTTTATATGAGGTAAGTTCCAGATTGTGTACAGATACAGAAAAATTCTACAACTCTTAAACTACTTTTCCACACAACAGCCAAAATTTTGCAGGCATTTGTCATAGCGTAACACAAGTTTTGTATACCTTCTTCATAAAAGTATGCTACCTGTGTCTTCAACCAGTTGGAAACATTTTCTCTCAGCTCTTCGCCATAGTTGAAGTTTCTTGATCGGCAAGAAAATACTTGAGATGTAAGAACAGATCAAAGTCGCTATGAGCGAGGTCAGGGCTGTACAGAGAATGGTCAAACACATCCCAGCCAATTCCCTGTAAGAGGTTTTTCATCACATTTGCAGTGTGTGGTCGTGTATTGTCGTAAAGAAAAACAAAACCTTTTGACAGGTTTCAATAAACCTACAGAGAAAATTATAACAAGCGTCGAAGCTTGTATCTTGAACCAGAAGCAGCTGAAACAATCCGTCAGGACGTCAGTCATGCACTAAGGAAGGCTAAGCCACCCAAGCTTCGGCTTGGGTTCGCCTCAGCAAAGAAGAATACAAGGCACTAAACGACCTGAAGAAACGTGAAGACTTGGTCATCACCTCGGCCAATAAGGGCAATGTCACCGTTATCATGAAGAAAGAAGACTACCTGGAGAAGATGAAGGCACTCCTTGATGACGACCCCTACAAGAAGCTTGAGAAAGATCCCACAAAGACCATCAACCAGCAGGTCATCTCCATTATCAACTTAAACAATGACGAACAGATGAAGAGGAAGTCACTCAAGATATAGACCCCGTCCCACCAAGACTCTACGGGCAGCCAAAAATACACAAAGAAGGCATAGCCATGAGGCCCATCGTCTCGACTATTGGCTCACCAACATACAACATAGCGAAGTATATCGCAAAGAAACTGAAGCCTCACGTCAGTAACACTGAACACCACATTAGGAACTCCAAACACTTTGTCAGCATTCTTCAAGACATCAGAATCGAAGCACATGACACCCTTGTTAGCTTCGACAAGAAGTCCCTCTTCACAAAGGTCCCCGTTAAAGAAACTCTAAACCTGATGAAGAACCTCCTCACGGAAGAAGAATTTAGTCTTGGCCAATCGACCTACTTCCTCTAGAACGGCAAGTACTACTCACAGCTTGAAGGAGCAGCCATGGGATCACCACTAAGTCCACTCCCATCCGACCTATACATGGAAGACTTCGAACGGAGAGCTCTCGACTCAGCACCAAAAGCACCAGTCTGCTGGTATCGGTACGTCGACGATACGTTTGTCATCTAGAGACATGGCCGAGACTCGCTGGAAAGGTTCCTTCAACACTTGAACAACATGCACAAGAACATCCAGTTCACCATGGAAATCGAAGATGAAGGAAGACTACTGTTCCTGGACGTACCCGTAACAAAGAAGGATCACCTCTTGAGTCACTCAATCTATAGGAAACCCACCCACACGGACAGATACCTACATGCCACTTCACACCACCACTTGGCTCAGAAGGAAGGAGTCATCAACACTCTACTCAACAGAGCGGAGATACTCTCAGAACCAGCCCAACTGCTGAAAGAAAGACGACACTTGAAGACCGCCTTCATGAGGAATGGCTATGACCGCAACACTGTAGACAAGATCCAGCAGAAGAGAAATGGGCAGCGCAACAAGGAAGAGCGGGAAGCCGAAGAATTCCGAGGACGAGTGACCATCCCCTACGTCAAAGGGACAACAGAGAAGATCGCCCGAATACTCAAAAATCACAAGATAAGAACAACGTTCAGCACGGACAGAAAAATAACAGACATCCTTCCGAAACCTAAGAATAAGCTTGGACTTCGGACTCCAGGAATATACAAGATTCCCTGCTCTTGCGGAACTACTTACATCGGTAAGACTGGAAGGACAATCGACACACGCCTAAAAGAACACATTGCAGACATCAAACACGGATGCGATATTTCCACGAACCTCAAGCAATCTAATCCTCTTCTTAACCCAATCCTAAATCCGTTTCCGGTTCTCTTCCACAACTCTCAAATAAAATTAAAAAAACAAAACATATCAGTCAGAATGTGACACTGTTGAGCACTAGTCTCTCTCTCTCTCTCCCAATCACCCTATTTGGTATGTTACTTTAAGAATTTATAAGTAATTTTTTTTTCCCCCAACATGTTCAGTATTCAGTTTTTTATGCATTTTATATAGTCGATTACATATAGTTTTTTTATTTTCATTAACTTATTCTTTGTTAGATTATGACAATATAGACATATTTCTATATTACTTTTGTATGTTTCTATTCATATTCAGCCCTAATGAAGGCCTGAAATTCAGGCCGAAACATTTTCTAAAATAAAATAATTTTTGGTTACAAATTTAATTCCTCAACTACCAAGACTGAATTCCTAATAATCCACTCATATTCATAAAAGTTGACAGTCAATAAATTTACCTCCAATATGACACAAATTGTATGTTTTATTCAAAGTGATTTTTGGAAAGTAAATATTTAATGGCCAAAATGTTTAGGCCGATAGGGTTTTCAGAAATTGAAATACTGACTATCGGACCCAAGCCATGGCCGCTGGTTGGAGCAAGGATGAAAATTAAAAAGAGTTTAAACAATTAAAAGAACAAAAGAAATTATATATTTCTGTCATAAAAAAATAAAATAAAATAAGCAGGCAATTCAATCCTGTAATACAATTTAATTAATAATACAATTCTGTACACAAAAGGAAATAAAAATGAGAAATCATAAATGAGGCGCCTTCTATAATAAAATAAAAATACAAAATGTATATAAATACCATACAAATAAAGAAATTTTTTTATTTATTTAATGGAAGAGCTGAGGGCAATGTTTTTCAGTATAAGAAAAATTAAATTTAAATAGAAAACCAACTCACTCAAGAATTTAATCTTAAATAGAAACTGAGAGCTATTAGGGCTAATAGCTGAAATTGGAGTTTATATTTCAATCCATGAATTATTCTTTATTTTTTTCTTAATTTGTGCCCATAGTGATTATTATAAAATGTTATTTCAAGACACTTATTATCTCAGGAAGAATTCAGAACATTAAAAATACCACTCATCTCAAATTCAGAACCTTGAGATACATCAACTTTTCCTACTGAGGTTGCAGAAGGAAGAGAACTACTTCTCCAAGATTTCAAGAATCTTGGGAATTTAATTGTTGAGACTCAGTTGTAATCATTCTAAAAGGGTGATGACACAAACAGCTATAGCTCTCAATGTTTAGTTCACTATAAAATGTCAACTCCCACTGAAATATCACTAACTTGCTGAAAACATGTGACTACTGTAATATCAATAAAATATATTTTTGGGGTTTTCACCACTAGTCCTTTCAGTATCTGAACTTGAAAACCAGTTTCTTGGATAAGATTGGAGTCTAAAGCTGTCCAAACTGTTGGCCGTACTTGGAAGTAATACAGTAAGGTATGGATCCATTTTTTTGCAGGCTCACTTTAAATTATTAACCAATAAAACAGCTTATTTTTTCTTAAGAGGTCAATTTATGGAATAACTATATCTAAAATTAACTGATATCAGGCTTAATAAAAATAATTGTAATTTTTTAATTAAAATAAAANAATAAAATTATTTATTTACAATAAATAAATTACAAAGAGTAACAAATAAATTAATTATCTTCCTTTTTTATTTTTCTTCTTTTACTCTGAAACAATAAAAAAAAAGTATTAAGAAAGTAAGTATTAAAAAATACAAGTAGATTAAGAAAACCAATAGATAAAATTACCTTCAAAATTAATTCAGAAAAGTCAGTGGTGTCAGGGATCTGGAGAGCTTCAGAACAAAGCTGGGAAAGAGCACTGTTTTTCAAAGTAGAAGACTTTAAGTTTGATATATCTCTTCTCAATTTTGGCGGTGGTATGACTGGCTTGAAAGCTACTTCACTAGGGTCAAATTCTGTGTAGATCTCTTTGCTGGATCTGAAAACAAAACTGTTTTAGAATAGCTGTAAGATGATGCTTTGAAACAGAAGATAATTAATAATTCATAGATACCTACATGCCACTTTACACCACCACCTGGCTCAGAAGGAAGGAGTCATCAACACTTTACTCTACAAAGCGGATACTCTCAGAACCTGCCCAACTGCCGAAAGAAAAAAGACATTTGAAGACCGCCTTCATGAAAAATGGCTATGACCGCAACACTATCAACAAGGTCCAGAGGAAGAGAAATCGGCAGCGCGACAAGGAAGAGCGGGAAGCAGAAGAAAAATTCTGAGGACAAGTGACCATCCCCTACATCAAAGCGACAACGGAGAAGATCGTCCGAATACTCAAGAACCACCAGATAAGAACAACGTTCAGCACAGACAGAAAAATAACCGACATCCTTCCAAAACCTAAGGATAAGCTTGGACTTCGGACTCCAGGAATATACAAGATTCCCTGCTCCTGCGGAACTACTTACATCGGTGAGACTGGAAGGATGATAGACACACGCCTAAAAGAACACATTGCAAACATCAAACACGGACGCACAGAAAAGTCAGCTCTAGCAGAACATTTCTCCAACACCAGCCACCACATCAAATTCGAAGACGCTTCAATACTGGCCCGGGAAAACAACTACTATCGACGGACCATCAGAGAAGCCATCGAAATAGCGAAAAATCCGAGGAATATCAACAGGGAGGATGGATACAGGCTCAGCAAGAATTGGAAACCAGCGCTAATCGATAAGAGGGTCCAGCCAATCAGTGAGCAGGAAAACAGGATCAACCAATGGGAAGGCAGGCTTCGCCCAAGGATCGGACAGCGCCGGGTATAAATACCCCTGGATTTGAAGACAGCTCTCATTCTCTATTCAGCCCTGAAGAAGCCATCACAGGATGTGCGAAAGCTTGGCAAGCATCAAAAACTTTACATGGTCCAACCCGGAAAAAACTTTACATACATCTGATGACTGTGGAAGGCTATGTGAACAACAACAACCCTTTTATATTGGTTAAAAATTTGCTATAAAAGTATACATAAAATGAATACTTATAAGTTACAGTATCTACAATCTTACTGTACTAAAAACCACCTTGGAACAATGGAAGTCATTCAAGTCATTTCTAAAACATTAATGTCGATACTTATTAACTGCTCGATTACAAAGATCAGATTCTCTAAAAAAAAATTGTAATTAAAAAAAAAAGAATATCAGTAGTATTACAAACAAAGTGTTGCATTATGCTAAGTGTAAGATAGAAGAAAGAGATTTGGGCTTACTTTGCAGCAAAAATTATTTTAAAAGACAAATATTAAAAGAACACTTTTTTTTTTCCTTTCAATCTCTTAGTGAAAAAGTGGTATAAGCTTGAAGTATATAGTGGTGCTAATAGAGAAGACAACAATTTTAAGGCTTTATTAATATAATATTATTAAAATATATTAGATTTATTTGTGGAGACTATTTTGAATATAACATTAACAAACTCACAAATAGATTTAAACAATAATTTCAGGAAGATAAAGATTCTGATTAGCTTACAGTTTGGATATTTCAGGTGGAAGTGCAAAGGGTCCAGTCGGAGGAGCTCCATTAACAACATGGTCAGCCAACAGCCTTACTGTAGGATGATAGTGTTTCTGAAACATTAAAAAGAGANCTTAAACTAATCTTCCCGATCCTGCAGTCCAAAAACATTATTCCCGACAGTTTAGATTCCGCCTACATCACTCTATATCCCAGTAAGTGTTTTGCATAATAGATCATATCTCATCATCTTTTGAAAAAAAGGAGTATTGTATGGGCGCATTTCTGGATGTATCATAGGCCTTTGATCATGTGTGGCACAAGGGCCTTCTATGCAAACTGAAGCTTATCTTCCCAAAAACCTTTATTATCTAATTATCCACACATAGTTACCCAACCACTTTGTCCTGACAGGGACCAGATTACTCCAACTGCAGCCCTGTAGAAGTGGGAGTTCCTTAGAGCAGTATGTTCAGACCCATTCTCTATATACTATATAATTCCGCTAACTTATATTGTAAATATTATTATTATTATTATTATAACCATTTAATGCATGCATGTGTGCACATGCACACACACACACAAGCTAATTTCAAAGATACATATAATTACCTAATACTTGAAATAAATAATTTATAAAACTAAAACTAAAAATAAACAATGAATATTTTATAATATTTAAGTTCAGATTTACCTTAAAATGATTGTTATAGATAGCGTCAATGAGGGCCCAGAAAAGAAGGGCACTCTTGTAAACGTGATAAGGTCGAGGGGTGAGGTCAGGTGGTCGAGGGCTCGGAGGTCCTGCAGGATGAGCATGCCGCAAGTGGGCAGTAAGGAGGAGGCGGTCAAGGTGACGCAAACGCACACTTGTCCATCGCCCAGGTGACTGAAGGAGAGTTGCAAGTGTTGCCCAGTAGTGTGTCCCTTCTGCCTCGTAGCAAACCTCTATTCTTCTCTCTTCCACATACTGTGATAAGTTCTTTACTTCTCGAGCACTACATCGTGTTCTGAAAAGTTTAGAAAATTCGGTTAAACTATATTCATTTCAAACTTTAATCAACAGATATAATTCTCTCTATGAAATGTGACTTAGGAATACTCTTGGATGGCACGAGTTGAAATATTTCCTAAAAGCTAATGCTCATCCTCACACATTACTTGAGGACATTAGGTCTTAGTTTAAAAAGAATCTTTTTGTTTTAACAACGAAAGTATAATACCCTTAAGTACTAGAAGGGGAATGATGAGCAGATATATAAAGAAAAAAAGAAAGATTATTTAGCTATGAGAAATACATACGTGTTAATGACATAGAGTGCCATATGCATAAGGTAGGGAATGATGTACATGTTTGACTGAGGGCCACCACCACCAGCATCTTCATGGAAACTTTTCTCTTGGGCAAACCTGAGGAGGAGCAGCTTGAGATCATGGACAGTGGAAGAATAACTAATATCCCTGCAAGAAAAAATGAAATCAATTTTTTTTTTAAACAAAAAAGGAATATAACAATAATTATAGGTTGTAGGTACGATTTTAACCATAAGGTACTCTTAAAAGTAAAAAACTTGCATACACAATTTCAAAAAAATTAATTTCAAATGTGACAATAATAAATTAAAATATGGCATTTTAATATTATATGAATGCGAACAAAGGTCACCTATGTACAGTTTTTTCCAACCTTTCTATTCTAGAAACTTTGAACTGACCACGCACAATGTACATATACAGTGGAAGTTAGGAATCTTGATATTATCATTTCCATTGTTTATATACAAAATTTATATAGCTTCAAGTTACCTGCAGCAGTAATAGATCATATAAAGCAGCATTCTCTGAGTTGCAATATTCAGGATCATCAAGTTCTGGCATGTAGACACCCTGGCCAACACTTGTGTCGATGTCAAGTAAGACGTCCACTGCTTTATTATTCTAAAGAAAAATAAAAAAAATATCAAAGTTAAACAAGTTGCGCCAGGATGAATAGCAAGATGCTTTTTACAATTATTCTCACTCAGTTTGCTGTGTTGAAAAGTTAGTCTAAAATATATTAGAGTTACTTCTTTCATGAGCCATATTTATCTAATGATTTTTTGCCAGAGGTTATAGAGCTATGAATCTGAATAAGTAAAGAAGTGATTCAGAAGATGGCAAGTGCCACAAGGAACTTTTACTACATAGGAAAGGACTTAAGAAGCCTGGAAATTACAGAGGAAAACATACCTAATGAAAAACGAAGTATGGAGTTATGTAATAGGAGGCGAGAAACATACAATTAAAAACAATGGGACAAAAATTAAGGAATTCAATGTTCAAAAAGCTGGTCTATAATTAACAATCAAGTCACTGGAATTGACCATGCCAAACAATGTAATAACACAAATTTTGTATGGTTTAAATTACTTGTTTATCAATTAATATGATAATATTTCAATGTATATATTGAAAAATATTTATTTATTTAAATATTTCACCCTTTTGAAAAATATAATTTGCAAAATGCATGATGCACCAATATCATTAATATTGATATCCAACTGCTGATAATAATGCTTTTGGCTAATCTACTGCTGCAATTTGAAAAATACAGGAGTGATACTAAATCTAGGGACAGGTTACCACCTGTATTCTACTCAAAACTTGATTGAATCTGAAATATAAATAAATTAGTAAGTGTGAAGTTCAAAAGGAAACAAAAATCATACAAGAAGACAGTGCTTTGCATAATATTAAAAAAATAGCACAAGAAAAATTAAACTCAATTTAATTCTAACATTCTAATCCAATGCCATCCAAAATTCAGATGTCACAAATTTAAAACGATAGAACACAAAGCTGTTGATAGTTGGTTTAAAAAAGATACATGAGAAATCTTTAGTTTGTTTTTTTTAATAACCGAATTGCATTACTTGTAATGATGCAAGTGAAAAATAGTGTCTTGACAGTCTTAACAAATATCTAATGACTAATGAATTTTTGAACAAGCCTAATTCAGGAACAAGATATATTGAAATCACTGTTCCCCTGTCTGTTATTTTAACTAAAATAACAGTACCGTATACAGAAGACCCATACTATGTTAATGAAAATAATAATAAAATTTTAAAAAAGAAATTAATAAAAAATGTTATGTTTATTGGTAATTGAGTTATGAGTTGAGAAGTCTATTTTTTCAGAATAAATTGGATACTTTAAGTCTATTAAAAAATCATAAATGATGATCTTATGAAACTATTCAGTATGAAATTAGTTTCTGAGCAAAATATATTATTAAATTTAAAATCATTTTAATTGAATAAAATGTTAAATTCTTCTTCTGTTATTAAAGAGTTAACTATTTTCTTTCTTAGTACTGTTTTAAATAATGGTAAAACATCTGAAGGAGGAATAGATGGAAATAAATTTACTCCACTACTACACTCTCGTCTGATAGATTCCTAGGCTCTGATGATGAGACATTGAGCGCTCAACTTTAATAAATAAATATCATTATCCCCGAGCGAAGTTTAACAGTTTTTTATCCCTTATACTTGAATTAATTTTTCACCAACCCTATATTTTGATAATTACTTTTCACTTAATGAATTTAAGACAGTAAAAAAGCAGTAATACAATTATTAAAATAATTAAATGTATTTGATAAATAAATTAAATAACAAATTAGGACATTCAGAAAGAGTTATACCTGTAAAGCATGTTTGAGGATAGATAGAAGAGCAAGAGCTACGTGGTGTTGGCTTTGAAGAGAAGCAGTAGCCATTCGTTTGCTGAATGCAAGTAAGCGAGATATTGTCAGCTTTTTTCTCCTACCAAGGATTACCTTATCTAAACATTCAATCAGCAGATCACTGTTCCCACTTCTAATACCTAGAATCAGAATTTTAAAAAATGTTCCAGATACAAATAAATAATTGGCTATATTAACTGTTATATTGCTTTCTATGCTATTTGGTAGCAACATTTTTACACTATTTAAATACTGTGTTGCTCATCACTGATAGAATCAACTCAGGGCTTGAATGAAACACTTGGTATGAAAGGAATAAGATTTTACTCTAAATTAGCAGAATTGTGATTTTGTTAATTGTTTGTTTGTTGCCTATGACTGAATTGAGATCAATTAAAAATTTTTATTTTTAACAAGTCTTAATCTGGGAGCAGGACTAATTATCCTGCTTCTAGAAAAATTACCAGATCCTGTAACATCAGGATCATTGAAGAATGTAGAAATTTTTTAAAAGTTGTTTCATAGGTCTAATACTAATGTACAGATATCCCAGATGGAAATGAGCTAAAAAATTCAATAAAAATTTTTTTTTTAATTAATGAAAGACAATTAATTTGCAAAATTATAATTTATAAATGACATTTGTTATGTGAAATCTTTTAGAGAAAACAAAACATTAATAATAATAATAGTTATGAATTATCATAAAAGTTGACTGAGTTGGACCGTGTCATGATGTTTTTCTTATAGGCAAGCAACAAAGAGATTTATTGTAATTATATCTTATGATATAAGGGATAATAAGGAACACTCCACAAAATCTGAAGGGAATCCAAAGGATAACTGCTGAGGATTTCCAGGACTCAACCAACCATTTGGAATCGTAGAAACATTGACTTCGACTGAGGGCTCGCTTATAAGAACCTCCGAGATCTCCAAGACCCATCATTCTTTGATTAGTCTTGAAGATCACTGGAAGATTAGCGAAAGCTTGACAACAGAAAACACCATGACACAGTCCAACCATGATAATGACTAAAGCCGTGGAAGCTTAAGTCAACAATAGTGAAGAAGCTTTGAACTACACTGCCGGACAAAATTAAAGGATCACTTACAAATATTTATATTATTATTACATAAGAGATAAAAATAGAAATTCCATTGCCCCAGACTGGACTTTGTGTTGTATCTTATCCAGTTAATATTAATGTTAATAATGTTAATATTCCCACCTTATCCTGTTTATATTCCCACCTGTTTATGGAGAAAAGGGTCAGTTAATCCACTTCTTTTCTTTCTTCCTATCAGTAAATGGTTAGTTGTTAGCAAAGATTCATCTTATTGAAGATTTTCTAACATTTAAGAGACTTTAGTTTTTACTTGTGAGTTTAGTAAGAACGCTGTGATGGCTAACAGAAGAGCATTGACCGAAGAGGAATCAATTCGTGCTGTTGCTTTGAGTGAAGAAGGGTTTTCTCAAAGGCATATTGCGCAACGGCTCCAGTGGTCACAATCCGTAGTGTCCAGGGTGCTTAATAGGCACAGTCGAACTAGAGGGCATACAAGAAGAGTCGGACAAGGCTGTCCGAGGTCAACTTCCAACTGCAAGCTCTTCGGGATCACCGATCAACTGGTAACAGTCTGCGTGGTCTCCTCCAGAGGTTCAGGAAAGTGAAAATTTCAGAGCGAACCGTGAGAAGATGACTCAACGATTATGGATTGACCTCCCATCCTTCAGCTACTGGACCTCTTCTCTCCAGGGAACACCGGCTTGGGAGCACCTAAACTGAACTCAGGAAGATTGGAGCCTCGAATTATTCAGCGATGAGTCAAGATTCTGTCTCCGATCTCCAGATGGACGGGAAAAGGTATGGCGAAGGCGGGGAGAGAGGTATGCTGCATGCACTTTTTCTCCAAGGGTCGTTTGGTGGTGGGTCAGTGATGGTGTGGGGGGGCATAAATTTAAACTCCCGTACAGAGTTGGTTCTTGTGAACCGTGGCTCTATAACTGCTGACAGGTACATTAGGGAGGTACTTGAGCCACATGTAATACCTTTCGCCAGAAATATCGCAGGTAACTTTATTTTTATGCACGATAATGCCCGACCTCAACGTTGCTTGATCAGTGCAAAATTTTCTCAGACAAGAAGAAATTGACGTTATGGTTTGGCCACCCAGAAGTCCAGATATGAACCCAATAGAGCATGTATGGGACATGCTTGGAAGACATGTCCGCGCCCGAGACTCACAAAATTTGGCAGATTTAAGGGAAATGTTAGTGGAAGAGTGGAACAACATCCCAGAACAACATGTAAGAGCCCTGGTCGCTGGAATGGGCAGGAGAATGGAAGCAATTATCAGAGCTAGAGGTGGGAATACCAATTATGATCGTTTTCCTCGAATTCTTCCTTTTTATTCAGTTTTGTTATTTCATTTCAAAGATTTACTTTTTCATTTTGAAACTGTAGGTCATTTTTATTTTTTGATTTGTTTTCCTAATAAAAATTTCTAGAAAATAATTTTTTTTATTTTTTATTACCCTTATAATAAAGTGTGACTTTCAAAGAAAAAAGAATATTTTCAAAAATAGCCTATACAGTTCAGTAATTTCAAAATATTGAAGTGATCCTTTAATTTTGTCTGGCAGTGTAGATTGATTTTCTTTTTCTATCAATAAATGAAGTAAATGAAAAAATTAAGAGACATACCAGCATCAACATTAAAAATGTTTCTGTACAGATGAGTATAGAATTTATTAGGATCAATAGTCAAGGACTCTCCTTGTCCAGACAGAATTTTAAAAACAGTGAGTACACAATTCAACTGCTCTTTAACTTTTAAATCACCAGAAGACATCAGCTGATCCAGAACAGAAACTAAGTCTTGATAGAATTCAATGTTTATACAGTGGGCAAATCTGTGAAATATATTTTATTGTGTTTATTATCTTTAAAATACTTTATGTGAAATATATACATACACCCGCAGCATGCACACATGCAGATACACATACATTAAACCATAAAAATAGTGCTTCTGATTTCTTATTTTAAAATCTAATAAGAGAAAGAGATAGTGAATAAATACAAGGTGTGATCAAAAAGTGAGAAGGCTTTTTATTTATATCAAAAAATATTTATTTATTCATCAATACTTATTTTGTCCCTTTCAAAGTAACCCCCTCAGATACAATATACTTGTGCCAATGCCTTTTCTAATCTTCAAAACACTTCTGATTCGAACTTTTATTCTTTATGTCCTCAATCCTTACAAAAAGCCAGCCTTCCTTTCCATGGGTTTCTTGAGTTTTGAAAATGGAAAAATCACAAGGGGTTAAGTCCCATGAATACGGTGGCTAAGGCATGACTACTTTTGATCAAAATTTAGCAATTTTGGAACAAACTTAGCTGGCACATGTCTCATGCCCAAAACATCCATTTAAATTGCTTGGCACGAACCAAATGAGATTCCTCTGACATTAGCAACTTCTCTTATGGTAATTTTACGATTCCTCCTTACTTTTTGATCACTCCACATAAATGAAATTAATGGTAGAGTAAAACAGATGAGAATATTATAAATAAGATCAGATACTTTGAGTAGAATGAGGACAAATTAAGATACTAAGTACTAGTCATTCATCTAAAACAAATAATTAGTCTAGCAGGAAATAATGAAGCATGTCAAGATAAAACACAAACCAAAAACAATAAACTTACTTGGCTAGAGACTGCAAGGCAGCACTAAGCAGTCCAGAAGACGGAGCACTTTTTAAAATTCTGAAGATAATTGTAAACACAAGCTGAGCAACTTCAGTGAAAAGGGCATTCCTAGCAGATTTATTTTCTTCAGCTTTTGTTTCTAATAATTCTTTTTCAACTTCAGCTATCCTTTTCTGTCTCTAAAAAATAAGCACAGAAGTAATTGGTAACATGAACTACTTCATTATACATACACATTCACTCACAAAAACTCTTACCATGAAAAAACTATTTATACTAATGAAAGTAAAATACATAGAATCAATTTCTATTTATTTACTAATTTTTTTTTTTTACTTCATTCATTTTTTAATGCAGAATGCTTACAAAACAAAAGATCACATAAAGCTTAACTAGTCTAAGACACAAATACTCATTACAACTAGTATAAATAATAAAATAAATAAAACCAATTGAGAAAAATACATAAATTTTCCTATCCTAGTTCAGAAAAGAGAAAGCGAATTTAGTAATATAGTATAAAACAGAATGAAAACTATAACTAGAAAAGTTTATACTGAAACAAGTATAAAACAGAAAGAAAACTGTAACTAGTGAAATAAATATATAATAATGTGTACATATTATAAACATTACACATTTTTTCCTCATGATAGTAATCTTCCCATAATGAAATTTATTCTGTTCATGCCATACGTGATTATAAACAAAACACAAGTGTTGTAAAAAAAAATTACATTAAATGATTACAAATAAACAACAATTATGATAAAATTGTCTTCATTAATAATATTCCAATTTATAATTCTGTTTACTAATTGATAATTTGTAAGGGTTAAATCTATATTATTAAATTCAAGAGATCTCAAAAAAGTAGGTTTTGATAATATACTTAAACCATTTTAAACAATGTAATTCTCAAGAGCCCTAACACGATTATTCCTTAAGGAATCATGCCAAAATATTGGACGGCAGTTTGTGTATGCTCCTATTATTATTCCATAGTCAGGAAAAGAATCAATTACTCTCTTAAGCATATCAGTATATTGAACCTTATCAACTCTGAACTGTACAACAGTAACATCTGGACTAGAGTATTGATTACTAGATCAATCAAGAGGCATAGCTTTAAGTTGTTTAATATTGATAATGATAAGAGATCTGCACTCTTCGGGTTAATAGAAAACTCTCTATATTTTTTTCTATATAATAGCTGGCAGGTGAAGGTTCTCAATCAAAGGTGGGTGAAATAAATAAGAAGTGGTCAGTAACCTCCACAGTTCACACATTTATTTTCAAAGCAGAGCGCTTTCAAGGCCCATGCCTTCATGTCCAGTGCTCTAAGTTGATCGAATTGAACCCTCTCTGACCTCTGGCTGTATTATCTCTATATTTCGAATATGAATGGATATTGTCACCTAAATATGGTTCTTGAATTAAAGAAATATGCATATATTTTGTTTGTTAATGTATAATTGTAAGTGTCTTGTATTTATACCAAGGTAACATTTCTATTTGCATTTATAACAACCTTAAAGGACCTGAAATTTCATACAGTATGGTGTTCAGCCAAAACATAGGAATGTATCAAAGAGATGAGATGTTATATAGCATAACCAGTTTTGGTTATAATAGTGAATTACAATGTGTGATTTACCAGCACACTTCTGAGCTAGGAAGAAAAGGTGCCCCCTAAGCCTTCCAGATCACAGGTCTTTAGGTTTTAGGGCTTTAAATCCTGACACGCAAATCAAAGGTAAATCAGACTTTATCAACAATCTTATCTATTAATTTGTCAATTTCATATAGGTCATTTCTCTAGGCTCTTAAAATGGCATTTCCAGTAATGAAATTGAAGGACCCTAACTATTGGATTAGTGGTTCTTTCTTAAATATACCTATAAATAATATTAAATTTCTCTAATATAAATATGGCCTGTACTAAACATTTTTAAGATGGTAATATAAAGATGAGGTAATAACAGCCAATTCAGCAAAATGGGTGCTCATGACAGGATATCTTCTTTCTAATGATCCTGAGCTGGAAAAAGTGAGATAAAAAAGAAAAGAAAGATACTTCTTGCTCAAAACATTTTCAATAATGGCAAAATATGTAGTTGATATAATACTCCCTTCTTTTATTTAATGAACATGGCCAAACTTAATAAGTCTTTCAGGCAAATAGATAGTTACTACAACAAAAGCAGTAGGTAAATAAATTTGTAACTGCTTAGGGGAGCACATCTCTCTAGTAATCACCCTATTATTTACTTAATATATAAGAATTAATACTTAATAAGAGTAATCTACAACTGATACACTTTATCAGGTATGAGAATATGTTCATTTGTGACCAAGAATAAACATGGCTTTAATGATAATAAAATAAATATATGAGTATTACTTTTCTTTCTTTCTTCGATAAATTGATAACCCTACTCTTTTTTTCTTCCAGTTTTTTCTTTCTCACTTCAGCCTCCTTCATTTGCTCTAAGTTAATTTCACTAAGTCTCAAGTAAGAAAGGACCATGACAACTTCAGGCTTAACTGAATGTTTCCTACTTTTCACAAGATGATTTATTCTTCGGACAATCTGGAAACAAATAAGGTTAATTTTATTTCAAAATTACAAATACCATTATTTATTCTTTATAAAATTCTTGATAGTATTAAATAAAAGTAAAATAAAATTATATTGAAAATAAAAAACATGGTATGGGCTTGCAATATACTATAATTAAGCTAATAACAAATAAGAAGAACTTAATAATCCTCAAATGATGAACATATCCTAATAAACTGGGTCATATGCAATGTAGATTGCATAAGAATCAAAGTCAGCAATAAATTGATGGATAGTAAACATACTGAACTAAAAAATGTTTAAGGCAATCATAAATAATTTGTAATCACAAATATTTGTTTACTCTTTTATTTTTAATAGTTTATAAAATGAAGGAAATGGATGACTGCTCATTAGCTAATAAAAATAGTGGTGTGAAATATTTAGAGAACATTAATTAATATTTTTTTTTTTTAATAATTAAAACTATACTTGGGAGTACACAAAGAGAGAATATCAATGGAAAAGTTATATATGGAATACTGGTCTTTACTAGAAAAGTAAAAACTGCACACTATAACATTGTTAATTTTAAAAGTTATCACCTGAATAAGTATATCTGCAGCCTCTGACCAATACTTTCAGCTCAGGTGTCAAATAGTTGCTAGGAACCTCTTGTCTATAGAAATTACTCACAGAACACCAATGTTTGTTTGCATACGCTCCATCTGATAAAGGGGATAGCTACTACCAATGTTTAAGATGATTCTTATGCAAATGTTTCTTGTAGTTTATGGAATAATTTTTATCCACCTATTATTTATAACAATTTTATCTATCTATCAATCATTTTATACAGTAAATCGCCATTCCTATGAAAATTATATTTCAACAATTTCTTTAGTAAAGCATATTGAGAATTTATGGATTGATGGATTTAGACTTTTTATATGCCTTTTTTTATGAATTGATGCTCTTTAAATAATGATACACATGCATAACTATATTTGTTTTTTAAAATGTGGCTGGAGAATAGTGTGTGTGTGTGTACCCACCGTATTTGTGTACACGTGGGTGAGTGTGTGTGTGTGTGTGTGTGTGTGTGTGTGTGTGCGCGCGTGTGTGTGTGTGTGTGTAATGTTATTACTTATATAAGTTAAACCCACACGCACACACACAAACACACACACTATTCTCCAGCCACACTTGTAAAAAACAAACAAAAAAACAACAATAAAATATGTTTTCTATTAATATTTCCAAAAAGTAGTGTAATAGAATTCACAAATGACAATGAGTAATACATATAAATCATTACACTGCACTATAATAATATATAATGCTAGAACATATAAGATATAAATTCTGCTAATAATCAAAATGATCAAAGCAAAAGAATTCTTGCCTCAAGAGTAACTTCTCCTCTTTTGTCTTGGGCAAAGACTTGTCTGATGGTATTGAAAACTGCAGACCGCACAGACTGCAGTTTATTGTCCAAATAGGGAATCACCAAGCGGATAATATTAGTGCTGTAATTAAAGTAAGGGTGCTCAATCAAGAGTTCACAGAGACATTTGATAGCCAAGTCGGCCAAGCTTATATCCCCCTGAAAAACAGAAAGAAAAATACTGACTGATTATAAAATAATAAAAAAATAATAGCTAAGTATTATATGAATCAATAAGTGCAACTATACTGTACAGTTGTTTTTAAAGGTGTAGAAGAAGTCAAACAAATGCAGTGCAATAAATTAAGTGGTCACTGTCCTATTTCACGATATGTACACAAATAATAATGAGAAAAATGAAGGAAAATTTGTACATAGATATTTAAGTTTCTTAGAAGAAGAAAAAATGTAGACACTTTTAATGGAACTTCAAAAATTAAGACTCTATATTCTTCCAAGATCAATAAATTTTAAAAATAAAAGAACTTAAAATACTTGCTACAATAAGAAAATCCTACCTTAGTCCAAACCCTCTGGTCTCCTTTCTTTCGATACAATCGAGATGATACCTTTTCTAATCGAGTTAAATAACCTCTGTAAGCTTTTAACAAGCTTTTTTCAAAGTTTTGAAGTTCTTTCGTTTCCTTCTTTACTAAAATTAAACAAAAAAATTTTTGGAGTAAAAATAAAATTATAATATCTAAAAAAAACTAGCTCTAAAGTTAGGTAACACAATAAAAGTACAACTTTTTAATTGATGGATACTTTAAAAATCTGAGAGGGTGTTATTTACAAATTATTGCTATTCAATCAGATTGTACAATAAAAATATTCATATATAAAATTTGACAATCACAGAAATTGGTTTATTTGAGGATAAAAATAAATGTATGACAATAAAATTATTATTTAGCTCTTAAAGGATAAATAAGGAAGAAAATTAAATTCAAAATAGGTTGTCATTGATGATTTTAGTTGGGGTTTGGTCAAGGTAGATCGAAAAAAATACAAATTTTTAAAAAAGTGTAATTTTTTTAAAAGATTATCTGCCGACGTTTCGGCTAACACTGTAAGCCATCTTCAGGGCTGTAGAAATACAATGTCATGAGAATACAATATTAATTGACAATATTATAATACAGAATTACCATAATGTAATGTGATATCAAAAGTATGAATGTAGAAAGCTACATAAGAGAATTTGAAAAACATGCAGACAACAACTTATTAAAAAAATAATTGAATAATATTAAAACAGTAATTTACCACACCTGTCTATCATGAAGACGAGAGAGGACGTCCTGTTCTAAAGTTCACATTTCCATGACTAAGACGAAATATAATTTTTCAGAGAAACAATAGGGAGGCGGAAGGGTGGGGGAGAAGGTAAGAGGCGGAAGTTACAAAGGGAAAGCGGCCTGTTTGAAAAGGGAGCAATAAAAAGGACAAAGGAAAAAAGGAAGGGTATTATTGGGAATAAGTAACTTTGGAACTGGGAAAAATGTTTGACAGGTTTATTTATAAGGAGGGCTAATGGTTTTTAGAATGTTGAAAACATTTGAATAAGTTGAAGAAATTTTTTCTATGTCCGTTCTGTCGTTAACTGGATAGTGTTGTAAGTTAATGTGAACAGTTTCAGACAAAAGGCTCTTTTGTACATAGGGTTCAGTGGAAAGAATGATTATGCTCTCGAAGTCAAATGTGTGTTCTTCATTAAAAACATGTTTAGTGAGGGCAGTTTTTATTAGTTCATTCTTTATATCATTTTTATGGTTATTGATTCTTCTGGGTTTTTGTTTGTCCAATATAAGAACCAAGGCATTTAGGTGTGGAACAGGGAATTTTGTAGATGACATTATCAAATTCTCTTATATAGCTTTCTACATTTATACTTTTGATATCACATTACATAATGGTAATTCTGTATTATAATATTGTCAATTATTATTGTATTCTCATGACATTGAATTTCTACAGCCCTGAAGATGGCTTACAATGTAAGCCGAAACGTTGGCAGATAATCTTAAAAAAATTACACTTTTTTAAAAATTTGTATTTTTTTGGATCTACCTTGACCGAACCCCAACTAAAATCATCTAATAATAATATCTACAGTCAAAAACCTCTCCTTTTAAAATAGGTTGTTGGCCCAATGATTTTCTAAAGATAGAATACAATTTCAATAGAAGTCCTTTCAGCTTGTAAAGTATATACATATTTTCAATTTTTAGCTCAAAAATTTTAAGAGGACAAGTACATTTTACGTTGTTAAGGATTCTTTATTTAAATAGCTAATTAGTAAGAGCATCATTCGATCATAAATATACTAATAGTAATGCTTTATCTATGAAGTCATATTGAGGACTTAATATATAACTACATATATAAGATAACTAACTACTGTTCGAATATAAATTTCAAAATTCAAGGTTTTGTTTAAAGAGCCATGACGAAAACTAATACTTGTATTATTTTACTTCTCTTTTAATAGGCCTCATGGAGGCAATGTGCCACGCCACACTACTACTATTATCTATTATTTTATGATATATTCAGAAATTTCTTCACCTCTCTTGTTGTATCAAGGACTGCATTCTGTGCATCCAACAGGAGATACATGTAGATGTTTAGGTATTTGAAAGCTGCAACAACAACTGTATAATCTGGATCAATCCATTGAAAGATATGGAAGGTCTCAATCTCACTTAATCCAGCTCATTTAAATCTTTCAATTCAATTGCCAAATCCGAACATTTCTATGCTTTTTCCTTATTGCCTTGTGAATCGTGTCATCTAGTGCTAACCCAATATCTCTTTTTTCAGCTCTTTCTATCCACTAGTTCAAAATTATTAAGTCAGATCTTTAAGGGGTGACTACTCTGCCTGCCAGCATAGACTAATTACTAGGTTATCTATTATCTATGGTATTTATTGTAAAGTATCTGTTCTCATGAAAATAACTCAGCTTCACCCTTTACAGTGAAGTACAGTCCTCCAATTTTGCTTGAGATTATTAAAAATATTTATCATATTGTTACTTACTTTTTGTAATTTTACAACAGTTTTAATATTCAGTCATGTAGCAGAGCATTGAAATTTTTCTGGTAATCCATCTAATCAAGCAACTGGTTCATTTTTTTACTTATTTACCTGAGAAGTAACGAACAAGTCAATTATGAGGAGCTTTTTGCATTCACTAGCGCCTAGATTACAACTAAAACTACCCATAGTTGTCATTCAATAAACATTTGCTTCTATTTTTTTTTTCAGAAATTATGGCAGTAGGCATTATAACAGCCCAATAGAAACAAGTGATTTGGTAGAAATCTGCAGCTAACACGAGAATTTGCCTTATATATCATTGGATATACACCTCACCCAAATGTAAGTTCAAAGAAGTCTAAGCTGCATAATAAATACTTTTACATAAACTGATTAAGTGAGAATGGATACTTTTGAAATTTTTTTTTTTTAGTCAGTCACACTAATTTTTACATAGATTAAACAATGATACTATTGTAGAGCTATGCTTTCCTTTAAGTCAATCCAGCAACCATTATTATTTTCTCTTAGAGAAAACTATAACAGAAAAATAACATTACCACAATCCATGATTGTTTATTGAAGGATCTTCATCCTGAGTGCTGATACCCTGATTAGAAGTAATAAGCTCACATTATATTCATAATTATTTTTCTAACTCATTGGTTCTTCAGAGAGTAGATGGCAATAACCAGCCTACCCTCTAGCATTCTATTGTATATTCAAAAACTTCATTATTCTTCCTATCAAGAATGACAGCTTTCTGTACATATTCCAAAATATTAAAATTGAAGTTCTGGTTATTTACAACAGTAATTGCATCATCTTGTATGATATACATGAGAAACAATGATAAAACTGTTATCAATTTTGTGATTATGATTAATCACACTATTTCTTTAAGTACATCAATAAAATCATGAAGATTTGCTTTGATTTAACATATTCATCAATAGCCCTAAGATATGTTTTAAGAAATAATTCAATAACAGTAAGAAATACTTGTATATACTAACATCTGACATCAGGATTCTCTTGATGTTTAATTTGATAACTGGGAAGAATATCTTTAAAAATTTCTAATAATGACACAAAAACTAGCTTTCTGAGGGTTAGTTGAAGCTCTGGGTGCCATTCATCATAGATATCTAAGAGCTTGCTCAAATTCATTACCTGCAACAAATAAAATTTGATTAAACCTCAATGATTTCTCTTCAAAGAAAACATTTTAATGTAAAAGACTACCTTATGTTGAGGATCCTCAAGAATTCCACTAGCAAGAACACCTATCTTTAATTTATATCTGAAAAAAAAAGAAATAATAAACACTCAAGTATTCACATGTCTTAAGAAAAATATAAACATAGATAAATATTATATAAGTACGATAACTTAGAAAAACTTTCAAGAGTCTATAATTCATGTTTTTGCTTCGGGCACTTGCCTGAAACATATAACAATGCCATTGTGATTGTAATATGTGCATAGGACTTATACTAAGGAGGATAGTTAGGGCTACACTTCGACACTTAACTGTCATTAAACTATCTCATTAACAAGAAAGTTATAGATGCACGCACCAGGCTCTCACTTCTTTACCCACAACTAAAAAAATGATCACCACTAAAAAACCTACTGGGGTACTAGTATAAAAAATTATATTGGGGCCACTGATTAACAGATCGACAGAACACATGAATATTAAAAAGTATCACATGGTTTTAAAACCACATCCTTATGGTTCTAGGAGCTTCTTGGTTTGTAAGAAACAATCAAATAAGGGAAAAGAACTTTAAGTCCATGATATCTTTGATTACATGAAGAAAATTCTAATTTGGTTCAAGGCTTGTCCACAACAAATCCCTGACACAGTGGCCAAAAGATCGGCAGCAAAAAAGTAAGACGACGACTTAAAGCTTGCTTCTTTCAAGACCTCCCTTTTAATTAACTTAAAATTTACTTTTTATAATTTCTTTGGGTTTTTTTTTTTTTTTTCTAATTTCAGGCTTAGTGAACTGATGGGTTCATAAATAGAAGCCCAGTTATTGAGATTTAAATTCAGTTCACTTCATGCAAAAATGAATTTCACAAATAAACCTACTTCTAATTTAAATTTAAAACTAAACATACTGAGCAATAAGTTGAGCTCTCCAGGCCATCATTTCAGCAATACTAACAGGCTTAGAAAGATCTCGTTCCATTATTTCAATTTTTATATCATCTTCCAGCAATGTCTTATCACTCTCTTCTTCCTCTTTGTCATCATCATTTTTTTCCTCAACTTCTTCCTCTTCAAATTTCACTAAAATAAATAATAATGAATAATTAGTAAAATCAGAACAAATTCATTTTGTTAAGCAAGTATAGATAATTTTTAGTGCAAGGGAACAGAATAAAAAATCTAACTGTCCCAGCCAGGACATATCTAAATTTGCGTGGGATTAAAGACCACAAAATAAATAATATTTATAAAGTTAAGCAAGTATGTTTTAATAACTTGAAACATATTATAAAATAAATAAAATTTTACTTTTTACAACTTAGAATTCCTAAAAAAATTTTCTTTATACTAATAGCAAATAAATTAACAAATTTTAAAGTTTTATTAATATAAACAACACTAAAAACTGAATTATATGATAGTACTAACTCCATGATATTCCAATTCCAGCATAAAATAATTGGATAATATGAACAAAAAGCAAAACCAACATTGAATTAAGAATTCTATTCTTTTTAAGTTATACAATATTGAGTTTTTATTAAGCAGATCAATTTGGATAAGTTTATCAACAAGATAAAGATTTAAACAAGGTTTAAGAAAAGCCCTACTCCTATTTTATCAATTGTTGCAAATGTATGCCAACTCAGATAGTAATTTTCTATAAGATATATTTACAAGTGAATCCCTGAAGCATTAAGAACTTTACTAATACAATATTCTTTTACTGGTTTATGTTTACCTTACCTAACATATTTGATGAAACAAGGAACCAAAAATAAACTTAAATGACCCAATAATGAATTTGTTGTTTAATAAATCACAGATAATTAAATTTTGTTGCATTTTAATAAAAATATTTCACTGTTTAGATAATAGAAATTCATTCTATTTAAAAATCAGGTAATCCCGCCTAAAGAGTTTGATTTTAAAGAAATATTATAATTAGCATTGGTAAAACATATAATAGTAATATGTTAAATATGATTGTGGTAAATTTAAAAAATAATGCCCACTAAACAATTTGTGGCACCAATTTTGATTTGATAATCTGTATCTATATCTTAGAAGTACAACCTATGAAGATAAGAATGTAAATCAAACCTCATAAGTAAAAACTATTTCCATTATCAAATTATCATATGACCTAGCCCACACGAAGGTAACCAAAATAATTTGTGAAACAGCATTTGAGAAAATTAAAAAACAAACTATCTAGAAATAAAATTTGGGGCATCTCACAGTTGATATTGTGCTCCATCTGCACAACAAAGGCCTTACACCTTTAAAGCTCAGTTTATTTTCCCTCTTGGATCCTCACCTCCGGCTGGTAATAAGCAAGAACTAGTCATTAAATTGAGATCATTATATAATCCAATCTATATTATCATTTTCATTTTTAATGAAGAACTACAGTGGCTCTATTAATGTTTAAAAAGTATACCTAAAAACCATTTTTAAAAATATGGAACTCGTAATTTTATTACCTGTAAAAATTATAATTTTAAAAAATAGAAATTTTTGATATTGTTCTGGGCAATGAGTCAATAATAATTTAAATACAGAAATAAATTTTAGTTAATTTATTACAACAAATAAATATATCTACTAGTAACAGATATGAATCTAATCTAATTCCCTTACTAACTAATAAATAAATAGAAAAGATAAATTAATTACAACTAATAAACTTATAATTTATAATTAACTACTATTTTATATTTTTTTATAATTAACTAAGTGTCCTCAGCCGGGATTGCATAATAACATAATAACAACTTTCTGAGTCTCAGGATCACAAAGACCATCCTAAAATTTTTCAACCATTAGTTTTTGTATAAATCAGACAAGGTTACTGCTTGAAGGACCCCTAATGCGCCTCCTCAAAGGATCATAGCTGTCTCAAAGTTGTGGGTGTCTTGAAGTCCAACCAGGGAATCTTTCTGTCAAAGACTTCAATCACGTTATGTGCTGGAGTCACAGGAACAGTAATAGGCTGACAGGTACCCTTTTCCCTAGAGACTTCACAGTGGGTAATCTTCATGTCTCGTATGAGTCATCAAGTGGCTGAGCTAGTCAGCTCACTGGAGCCTCTTCTATTCTAAATTAAGACTTCAAACTAATTTACTTTCTAATTTATTTTGAATGGAACTTTTCCTGAAAACTATTTTCTATAGTAACTAACATATCTTCTTAAGCATTAGTGTTTTCTGATATTTATTTTTCCATAAGGTCAAACAATTTATTCTCTGGGGGAAGTAGTATTACTTAGTATCTGGGGTATTATTTAGTATCTGGGGTATAAAACCATATTTTCTGAAAAACTAATCTCATTTTCTAGAGAATTTTCAAAAAAATTATTTTATAGAGCAAAAATTTATTTTATAATGCAGCTAAATTTTCTGATAATTGGTTTTCTAAAGCTCATAATTTATTTTCTAAAGTAACTGAATTTTCCGATAGTTTATTTTCTAAAGCAACAAAAATTCTGATAATTTATTTTATAAATTAAGTGATAATTTAATTAATTCTGTTTCAAAAATAGCCGTATAAGGATCCTCACCCACATCTATTAAAGCTTGATGCATTTTTATAGTAATGATTTCAATTTAGAAGTATCCAGAACCTCCAACTCTTTTTAAATGTGCTACTTCTAAACCCACTAGCCTGAAAGATATTTTATTTAACACTTGCCATAAAAATTAAATTAAAAAATTAAACAAACCACCTGACACCAAATTGTAATGGACTATGGGTCAATAATAATTTAAATATAGAAATTATATTAATAATAAAACCTACTCCCCTTGCAACTAATAAATAAATAAATAGAAAAGATAGAGATTCTTTTAATGTAAAATCATAAATGCACAATATGATTAAATAGTAAATAATAAAATTTTATTTAAAATCAAGATTCCAACTGTCTTATCACCATTGAAAAATTTTGAAGCCTTCTACATTCAACATTCTTCTAAGTAGTTTCCACTCAGCAATAGATAAATCAAGAATGGCTTCTACACAAAACTGAAATCTATGGACAGATTACATGTAACAATTACTAAATATAAAGTTGCTATATTTAAACACTCTCCCTCTCTCTCATTTTATATATATANTGTGTGTGTGTGTGTGTGTGTGTGTGTATATATATATATATATACTGCTCCACACAAAAAACCGGTGCACCTAGAAATTCAATGTTTTTTTAAAAATAAAAAACGAGATTTCAGCTTAATCCATTTAACTATGAACAGCAACAAACTCAACAGAGATAATTAAGTCCTTCTTTACTCTTATCTGGTTGACCCTTAGCCAATAAAGACTTTTGTATAGAATTCCGATAAGATGGAAATGTTTATGTTTCTCATATTATCTGCTTTTCCCTAAGTTTCGCTTTAGTTTTGTATTTTGTACAGCGTTAGCAAATAATAAAAAAACCTGACCCCCATACAAGTTGCTCGTGGTGGACGATGTCCGAGGCCAAAGTTATGCTGACTGCATATTAAATGTCCCCAAACCTAATGTGCAGAAAGCAGTACCTTCAGGAGGTAGGGATCTGCTGCACACCTGGATGGCCAGCCTGTAGTCCAGACTTGAATCCGCTTGAACAAATCAGGGACGAACTTAAATGGCGAGTTAAGAGAGTCCAGCACCTTAAGAGAGCTTAAATAAGCCTTAATTGACATTCGAGAGGAATTGCCCCAGGAATTAATTGAAAATGTAACACCGAGTATGCCAAGAAGAATGGAAGAAATTATTCAAGCCCGAGGAAATGCTACCAGTTGCTAAAAGCCTGACAAAAGTTTTATTAAGTCTTTTATATAAGTTTCATTTTTTCAAGAGAGAACTTTTTTTTTTAAATTTTGTAATATAAAGAGCTAGTAAAATCCTTCTTCTTATTATTAATTTTGTTAATTAATATTTTTTAAATATATAAATAATAAATATATTGCTTTTGACTTTTGTTGATGTACAAAAAAAACTCCATTTTTAAGGTGTGCCGGTTTTTTTT
>KZ807662.1:186551-198949 GCA_000696205.2 Oncopeltus fasciatus | reverse complement strand
AAAAAAAAAAAAAAATAAAATAAAAAAAAAAAATAAAAAAAAAATCAACCTTAAGTTGATCTTGTCACAGGCCCCATCCCGACGGACAGAGACAGACAGAGCCACCCCGCGGCCCATCATTTTAAAAGAATATAAGGTCCATCATTGCTTTAGGCGACAGCCCTACCAAATTTCAATTAAGTCAATCCGATGTATTGTAAGATCGCTGTCGTTTAGCTTGTCTTTTATAAAACACTTCTGGAGCATACCTACACACAGACCATCAGTAGTCTGCAAGCATTACTTCATTCCAACGGCCCTGATATCTCTGTTCTATTAAGGCAATGTCTTGATGGAATCTTTCTCCATGTTCGTCACTCACAGCTCCACAGTTTTGTGGGAAGAAATTAAGATGAGAGTGAAGAAAATGAATTTTTAAGGACATGTTGCATCCAAGTTGGTGGTAAGCTTGAAGAAGCTCTTTAACCAATGCTGTTTTTCACATCATGTTTTAGAAGATTCCACTGTTGTAGTCTTGACCCTAACAGCTCAGCCTTTTCCTTAGACAAGCCAAGATCTCTTATAAGGTCACTCAACTCTGCTTGACTAATTCTGTGCGGATCACTAGACCTATCGCTTACATCAAATCAGGGTCATAGGATGTAGAAGGATGGGTTGCTTCTTGTAAACAGACTTCATCACTTTCCTCTAAAATTTCATAGTTTTGGGGTGGAGAAGGGACTGGCAAATTGTCTGAGTGTGGTACAGGCCAAAGAGCAGATGGGAGATTAGGCTATTTCACCGTCCCTCTTTTCTTCATAGATAAACCTTGCTTAATGGGAGGAGTTAAGCAGAAATAACAGTCGTCTGTATGATTGGTAGGCTCACGCCAAACATAGGTACTGCAAAAGCCATTGCCCGCTTGTTATTTTTCAGCCACTCTCGCAATATGACGGAACAAGAATTACAACATATATGAGGAGCCCATGATTTATCTTGGTCCCCAACTTTTACACCAAAATAATGTTCATAGGCAGTCTTAATGATAGGTGACATTTTACGTTTCTGAGCCTTAAATGTTATTTCACCACATATATAGCAAAAGCTATCGACAGAATTCACACACTTTCGAGGCATTTCAGATCAGCACTTAAATTAATTTAAAAATCAACTTCACACGATAATTTCAATAGCAACCACGTGCGTACAATTGACAAACTCGCAAAGGTTATGTTTACTACTTATGAACAGCTGATGAGAGGGGTGTTATGTAAACAAACATGTGTACCAACTGTTGGTGATGAAATATTTCATTTGTTGAAAACTCAATATATATATAATAGAATGATACTATATCTTGAAAACAAGAGCTTTTATAATATTTATGGTCATTTTCGGTTTTAACACGTTGATATACATTAAAATAAGCTAATTTCAACCCCGAAACAAAAACTTTGTTGTTCAGTGTAACTTCCTTAAATATTCTTCCTAATCATCAGTTCGGCTTCCGATCCCATCATTCTACTGCTCAGCAGGTGTTTCGCGTAGTTGACTTTATTTCCTCTTCCCTCGAGCGAAAATAATTTTGTCCTAGTGCATTCTTAGATGTCACTCAAGCATTTGACCGAGTATGGCATACTGGACTATTATATAAGCTAAAATCCATATTTCCACCTAATTCTCAAAGCTTATCTTTCTAACCGTTTCTTTAGGGTCCGGCAAGGATCAGATTACTCCGAACACTACCCTGTGAAAGCGGATGTTCCACAGGGCAGTGTGCTTGGACCCATCCGTTTTACCCTTTATACTGCAGACATCCCTACTCATCCTAATACTCTTTTAGCCCTCTTTGCAGATGACAAAGCGATTCTCTCCTCCCACCCTGATTCCAAAACCGCTTCTAACAATTTACAAAACCACCTTGATGCTATTCAGCAGTGGTGCAGTAAATGGAGAATTAAAATAAATCAGTCCAAATGCGTGCAATTAAATTTTAAACTAAGAAAAGATTTTCCAAATAATGCCTAGTTCAGAACATCTGCTCATAGGATAACTGTTGTATGATCGGTTAAACTTAGAGAAAAAAAAAAGAAGGAAAACAGAGCATTCTTCCCAGGTTTCCTCGGAAACAGATGAATCGAATTGGTGTAATTTTGTGATAGAAGTTCACTCCGTTCCTACAGTGCGGCTCTAGCAACCTATATTCTTCTCTGATTGATACAATACTGTCGGGTTTGTTAAGTATCATCACAGTATGATGTAAACAAGTTGGCAATTCATAGCAACTAACAACCTAGCCGTCTTGCACCTTGCAAGCATGCTAACCTACGTTCCTCTACCCTTCCTTGCATCCCAAGATCTCACCACTGTCCTTATCACCGCTCTTTATCAACTCAATCAAGTCATGCTACAGCTCCAGTTCTCTCACTGACTAAGGACAACAAGGATAAGTCCTTACCATCAATTCTCGTCAGCCCCATCCTCACTTTACCCTCTTAAAATCCTCCTGTGGAATGCAAATGACCTTCTAAGACACAAAGAAGACTCACATTTAGTGCTGAATGAACAAAATTAGAAATTTCTCTCCTGACAGAAAATAAACTCATTTGACCAACAAACATAAATTCCATTCACAAGGTCACAATTTTATGTATATTTATACAGGACTGTTCATCCCGACTGTACTTCACATGGAGGACTGTCATCCTAATAAAATCCCTTAACAATAAGAATCCTGAACTAAATCCTACATCCTTAGACTGTCAGTAATCCACCGCAGTAACCCTGTAATTATCGAGTCAACATTCCATCATAATCTCTTTGATTACTGTGCTTTAAACTGCTCAATCTCCCACTACTTCCTCAAGTCCTTTTATCGACTACCTAGGACTTTGTATTTTAGTTAGAGATTTTAATGCTAAACATCTATAGTTTAGCTGAAGTACTTCAAGTCCAAGAAGTAATGTCTTAAGGACTGTATAAAATCCTATCTCCCCGCAAACCTACATACTGACCTACCTCCCGATCCAAACAACCTGTTACGATTGACCGACTAAAACCCTCATTACAACAGTACTATTCACTGTTCAGGTGCCAATAATGTCACACTAATCGCAATATCTAAAGAAAAAAAAAACCTCTATTGGTATGGACAAACACTTTGAAAAATTCAATAACAAAGTTAAATTAAGACTAGCGCATGGTTGATAGTCAATTTGGAATATGGGCTCCAGTTTCGGCGAGATCTATATAGCAAGTATGAAATGCCTTACTCAAAAGGCACTTGTGTTGTTAGAATGGGGCTGAAAGTATTGAAGACATTTTCAAAAGTCGCAATTGAACTAAAGTTTACAGATTGTTTTCCTAAGGCAAGGTTTGTCAAAAGAACAAGCCGTAACTTACACCTCTTCTTTAAGTAAAAAAACCACTATTAATGGACTTCTCATCACAACTTTTAATGTATCAATAATTATCACAATGAACTCAAATATTCTAAAATAAAATAAACAGTGTATAATGGAATTTTTAAAGGACTAATTTAAGATGAAATGCTTGCCGCATTGATATCATGTTTTGCTCAGAGGTGATTGGGGCGGGGTTTTAAGTTTTAGGAAATTATATGCTTTCCTTCCTAATAAATACAAGTATCTTTCAAAACGATTTTTAGGTCACTATTAATTAGAACTATTAATTTTATCTTAAATTGTATTCTTTCTAGTTAATTTTATTTTGCATGCATGATGCTATCATTAATGTAGTTATGTTGGGCATCGTGATTCTTCTTTTCCTTGTTTAGAGAAGTGAATTTATTTTTACTCTTTACTTTTTTTTGTAAAGAAATGGAATCGACTGGAACAATAAGACTTTCTCAAAGTGCTAAGGATTATTTTAATCCTTCTATTTGGGAAACACTTCCAGAATTTGAGAAGAAAAGATTACAGAACATTTTAGAAAATTATGTCATCATGAAGGAATTAGGTATTCTTAAGTTTAAATATTTTCTACCTGAATACTTCTAAAGCTGAGGATTAGTTTGCTATTTATTAGTTGCACTCTATTTTATTCTTTAGTTGGCTTTTAGAATGTTTTAGGCCTATAATAAATTATATGTTACAACATGTCACTCTTGAGTTTAAAAAGTCCCTTAAGCTGGAGCTGCATAAACTAAACAGATTTCCCATGGTTAATTAAAGTTTGATATAGGTAAGAATAAATGATTCATTTGGGTTTGGAGAGAATAATGTGTATTAAAGGGTATAATCACTAAAGCTAATTCTAGACTGTGCTGGAAAGAAGAGTTGGTAGAGGTGGGGAGGGGAGTCCTTTACCTTCTTAGTTACATGTGTAAATATCTTTCTTAATTGCTGTTTTTTTGGGGGGGGGGGGAGGAGGCATGTACAATATTAATGGTAAAAAATTGTATTTTACACCTATTTTGTTCCATATATTTTTTCTAAACTCTGATTATATTAAAGATATGATTATAAGTTTAGTCTTTCTCGAAACCCCCACTTACCCTCATTTGATATCAATCAAAAAGTTTTCTTTCTGAAATAAAAAGTCCAAATTCCAAATTTGGACTCAATATTTCAAAAATAAGGAGATCTGCCCAACCTTCAAACTTACTACTACTACTATAAGATGGCCCTACAACCGGTGGTAGGTCCTGGCCTCCTTTATGAGCCCAGAGAGACCAAATGGCAGACAATTCGGCTTTTTTTTGAGCTGCCGCTCTCCAATTTCAGACCCTAAGCAAGTCTCAAGCATCCTATGTCACACTATCCATCCATCGAAGTTTGTGCTATCCAACTCTGGGCAATGAATTCATTTTTTAATGAATTCAATCAATGAAGAATCTTTCCACCCAAGGTGTCCCAGCTTAATAAATGTTGCCATATCTATGTCATTGAGGAGCTTATAAAGCTCCCTGGACTTTCTTTTCTCCAGCTTCCCTCATCTCTTACTGGCCCCATAAATCCTGTGAAAGATTTTTTTTTTTTTTTTTGCGTGTTAGCCTTCCATTCAACCACTTAGGGTCATGGAGGAAGGGGCTATCTACAGGTTGCCACCCTATTTTAAACACCCATGGCTCAGGATGCGAAAGATCTTGAGGATAAGGAGATCCTTGTTCTCACTAGTTTGAGTCCATATTTGAGAAGCATATGTTAAAATAGGTCTTATTAGTGTTTTGTAAAGGTGGGTCTTCCTACTTACTTGCTTGTAACTGTTTTAACTGCCCAAAAAAGCATTTGTTAGTAGAGGTGCTTGATTTCAACAGTTACATTAATTGGGGCTGTGACCTGATATCCAAGGTATGTAAACTTCTGCACTCTCTCTAAGGTATAGCCACTTGTTTTATATATATATATATATATATATATATATATATATATATATATATATATATATATATATATATATATATATATATATATATATATATATATANGTTCTGCCATCCAGTTTATATGTATTTTGAATACCTTCAAACTTATTTTTTAAATATTTATCTTAAAATAATTTTTCTTCAAAATTAAAAAAAAATGCATATGTTATGGAACATAACGTTCAAAAATTATATTTTACATTTATTATGTTTTAACATTTCTTTTTATCTATCTGTAATGAAGACATTTATAATTTTTCAGTTATGTCTTTCCCTAAATCTTCCTTCTCCTTGAGCAATTTCAGCCATTAAAAAGCTTGTTAGATTGAAAAAAGAAGCTTAAACACTGAGTTTAGTTTCTTTATTAATATTTCTTTCGTCCAAGATCTCCTCTTTCCCTGCTTCTAGCTCTTCCATAGTAAACTCCAATTTCTTCCTAATCCACATGCCCAATTCCTATTGTCAGACTCCTATCCTTAAAATCCTCCCCAACGACATAAAAAGAGATGTTCTTAGTTATGGCCTCTTGGGCCTTAATGCCTAAACTTATTAGGAGTGGGGTCTATGGGCGACTTTCTCCCCATAGTGATGTTCACTTATTTATTTTATTGTTATTTTTAATTTTTTTTTATTGTAATTTCTCTGTCATCAAATTACAAGATGTTAATAACAGAATGCAATGAAAAGATTTATTAAATAAAAAAATAAGAAAAAAGTTTCTTTATTTAAAAAAATTGTTATTGCAACAGTCAATAGACAAATATAAATATGTATTTGTATAAATATGTATTTATGTGTGTTAAATTTTGAATAGGCCACATTTTTAGCTTCTCATTTTTCAAAAGTTCCGTCATGGGAACAATATAAATAGGTTGATTTCTTTGCAAGCAATCTGCTAATAAACATAAACATGATTGACTACTAGATTTTTTTTTGTGGGGTTCGGTCAAGGTAGATCAAGAAAGATACAACTTAAAAAAAATGTGTATTTTTTAAATTTCTGCCAACGTTTCTGTTTACATAGTAATTTTATGGTTTTATTTAACAGATTTAAATCCTGAAACTCCAGAATTCATTATAAAATTCAAAAATGAACCTACTAAATCATCTAAAGTCACTCCAGAAGAAATGAATCAAGCATTAAAATCAGATGCTTGTGAGGTCCAGTCTGATACAACTATTGGGCCTTTTAACAAGGACAAAACAGAAAAAGAGAAACCTCTTGTTGACAATTGCAATGAGTCAGTACTACATGAGGAATCACAGTTGTTTAATGCCCATCCTACAACAAAAGTGGAATTAAAAAACAATAACTTTATAAACCAACAATCGGAAATAAATATAAATACCCATTTTAGACCTGGTATCTCTTCTGAGACAAGTATAACTTCTGTTTGCAGGAATAATAGCCCCCAGCTTTTTAGATGCAGATCCAGGTATTAATTTAGTTTAAAATTTTGAAAACGCAAAGCAATGAATCATGCATTAAATGGAGAGTTTTTGACTGAAGAGATTGTAGATGTTGTATAGTAGATGTTTTTGTTGGGGTTCGGTCAAGGTTGCCCAAAAAAATACAATTTAAAAAATGTGTATTTTTTAACTGTCTGCTGACGTTTCGGCTTACATTGTAAGCCACCTTCAGGGCTATCATGAAGGTGAGAGGAGGTGTGTCACTTGGATCACATCAGTCATGAACCTGTGATCCAGGAGACACGACATCCCCTCTCGCCTTCATGATAGCCTCAGGGCTATCATCATCTTCAGAGATGGCTTACTATGTGAGCAGAAACTTCAGCAGATAATTTAAAAAATACAATTTTTTTTAATTGATTTTTTGGATAAACTTGACTAAACCCTAACAAAAAACATCTATTAATGAAAGCATTAAGTTTTGAAAATACATTTGAGATTTTGTTATGCCTAGTACACATTTTCAGTATACATTTTCATGACTTATGCTTTCTAGTCTCTTTCTATTCTTCCCCTTATTCCTTTGAATTCTTCCTATCCCATTAAACCCCCCCCCCCCACCACATTATTATATTTGTACTGTTCCTCATTTTTTGTATCTTAGTTATAAACATGGTTGATGGTTAATTGGCCGTCTCGAATATCATGTGAGAATGGTCAGGGGTTTCGGCCAGGAAGAAAAAATATACACCAAAATTTGGAGTAATATTTTTATTTATGCCAACGTTTCGGCTTACCTAGTAAGCCATCATCAGTGGCCATCATCCATAGTCAGTTGTTTTCTGCAGTTTACAATGTGAACAACCACCCTGGGGAGATTTCTCCACTCAACACCATTGCCCTGATGATGGCTTACTAGGTAAGCCGAAACGTTGGCATAAATAAAAATATTACTCCAAATTTTGGTGTATATTTTTTCTTCCTGGCCGAAACCCCTGACCATTCTCACATGATCTTAGTTATAAAGATTTCTCTATTTCTACATCTTTTATTTGTCTCCTTATGATAAATAGATCTAAGAGATTTTATATACATATACTTATACCTCTCTTCATATTTTAATGCGTTACACTTTTTCTTTATATATTTTCTTCAAAATTTGCCTAATTTAATTACTGGCTGATCTATATGGTTAGTGTCTGTGCATCACACAATTCTCACATTTACTGGTTATCTTTTTGTTTCTAATAGATATAATCAGACAAAGTAAAAAAAAATTATAATATCCTAATTTACTTTCCTTTGGGATTAGCTAAATTTACGTCTTTCACAAGCCTATCTTGGGAGGGATATATATTCAACTGATATAACTTAATTTGGTTGTATTGCTATTTATAATATGTTAATTAACTTAAATAGTTGTGAATAATTATGTACATTATTGTCAATACTGGTCCCTTATACCAAAAAAATGAGTAATTGTTCATTTCTATAATATATTTTTCTTCAAAGGTTTCTGATTAAATGGATGGTTTTACCATTTACTCATTTTCTTCCCTTATATATGATTTTCTCTGTTTCAATTAATCAGAACTCTCAGACCCCATTTCATCAATATAAATGATGTTGGAATATTCAAAATGAGAGTTTGTTGACCGTAAATATTATTCTAAGATGATTTTAGTTGGGGTTCGGTCTCGACCGAACCCCAACTAAAATCATCTTAGGATGTTGGAATATGTTTTTTTTTAAATCTTCAAAATCAATCCTTTACTGTTCTAGCCAAAATCTGAATGATGTAAAAGTGGACAGTTCTGTTTTCATTTCAAAAAAACTATATCAACCAAATATAGATGAATATGATCTTTCATTATTTACTGAAAGGGAGATTTCAAAGTGAGTTAGCATTTTAATTTTTTATATTTTTTTGTTTGTGTTTATTTATTTTTAAGTAGTAATAATCATTCATTATTCACAGTAAAGTAACTAAAATGATGAAGCTGATCACTCCCATCACTCTTAATATGCTTTATAATATAGATTTAATATAGATTTAAGATTATTGTTATTGTTGAGTTTTTTAATAATTCATGATCTATTAGAGTTAGAAAAATGTATTTTTGCAATTTATTTCTCACTGCTTTGGCTTTGAATCTCATTTGAAAAACTCCATGGCATGTTGGGAGATTATGGCCCATTTAGTGCAGAGGTCAGCATTTCTGGCTAGTGATTAGAAAATATGGGTTCGAGTCCCACTGTCCCAAAGCTTTTTTTCTTTAAGATAGTTATTGTAAAATATTAGAACTGTTTACAATATTACAAGTAGGTGAGTTGTGGCCTAAAATACATGTTATTACTACATTGGGCAATATAAGTAGATTTTCCACACTATGATACAATTTTGAAAAATATGATAGAATCGATCTTTAAATAGATCTTCACTGATCATACTTTTTAGAAGCTAAAAATATCATCAAACTTGTATATTTGTGTACACACTCTCACATATATATGGACACACACAACAAAACTCCTCTGTATTTTTGCTGACACTGCATTTGCCTCCCATCAACTAGTTTAATCCCACCTTACAGACTAAGGTAAAATAAGTAACGGAATATGCCCCTGAAAAAATACATCTCTATTAACCCTATGATTGAAAAGGTGTTATGTGGGGTAGAGATGGCAATGTTTGCTTTCTGGGAAGGGCCTTTCCTTTACAGTCCCTCTCATCTTCTGCCACCTGCTTACTGGCCCTAATTCTCCTTAGTCCTTTGTTGTTCTGTTTACTTCTGTGAATATTATTTGTGGTTAGTGAATTCAATATGCCATCTTCAAAACTGCATAAATCTCTTACATTAAAGGATAAAATCAATATTATAAGTTACTGAGATGACAACAATTGTTTTGCCAGAGCTATAGCTCTTAAGTTTGAAATTGGAAAGTGTCTGAAACACTTAAAAAAAAAAAAAAAAAAAAAAAGCTACATTTGTACAGACAGTGTTGAACCAATGAAAAAAATTGATGAGTACAGCAGAATAGATTACTCTGGACCTCTGTGGAAGTTGGTTACAGAAGGGACCAATATCATGAAAATCAACTTTGAACTATGCTCTTTTTGAAAATTGATGAGAAGGATGATAATTTGGATCAGGAACAACTTTAAGGTAAAAAATTTGATAGTAATACAAAATAATTTAATAATTAATTAATATTGGTATGAACTATTAATTATATTAAGGGTTCATGTGTCTAGAGTTTGAGTTTTTAACTGGTAGTTATGGTAGGGGATAACTAATTACTCTTATTTATATCTATTAGTGCAGCCTGTCATTCTTAATAGATTTTCAATTTAATGTTAACTTTATTGAATATTAATTTATATATAATACTTAATTTATATTTTATTGAATATTTTAATATTTTGTGTTAATAATTTTTTTATTTGCCCTAAGCTGTAAGTTCCATTTATAATATAGATTATCTATAAAAAATATAAGCCTTTTGACGTATTTATTCTATTTTAACTATACTAAGGATTAGAAATATTTACACTCATGAGGGTACTGTATTTACTGATGACAGACTCGAATCGCCAGTTTTTAACCTGTTTATTAGAGAGTACTATCTGTTTTAGTACCACAGTCTACAATTATTTAATGTGGTGAGTGATATAATCTGTTAGATGAGTAGACAATGACTGGGCCAGTTGTTACTTGAGCAATATTATTTCCATGATTTTTTAATGGGCTTTTTACTTGAATATTTTATTGGTTTATTTCAGGTCTGTTGTTTCAAGTTTCTTTTATAGAACTATGCTTTTTGCATACATTAACAAACTTTTGGAGACTGAAGAAACAAGGAATACTGTGATCTCTATATTATCTCCTGCTATTTTAGGTATATATCCATTAATAACGAATTATATTTAATATATATCATAATACTAATGATATTATTATCAGAATAATTAGTTAACAAGTTCTGATTCAGAACAGTGAGTTGAACTATTAAATAGTTACAAATTGTCAAAATATTTTTGGTTCCAGTGTTGTTAAAAATCTTATTCTACATATATAAATTACATTATAGGGAAAAGAGTGAAGATAGACCCTTCTTTTTGGATATTATCATTAAGCATGGTTTTCATAGCCTTTACTTTAGCTGAGTTAAAATCATGAATTTATGGGTAGTATGGAGACGACTGGTGATTAGTTGCAACTACTACTGCATTACTGTAGGTTGCAACTAAAGATGAGAACATGAAATTACCTTTTAAGGTCAAGTTCTATGAACATTAATACTTTTTTAGCTCATATTATGAATTATTGTTGTGAAAGAAAACCTTTCTTTTTTCTTGGTGTTAATGCTTTTTCAAAAATGTATTTTTTTAATAATGAAGCCTTTCTTGTACAGTAACTTGATAAGTCTTCTAGCAACAGTTGGCTAGCAGATTCCAGCACGGACGTGGAGGAAGAGTGGACATGGAGTTCACTTGGACTGTACACCTACAATTTGGCTTTCAGTGAAATATTTGCCAAACCTGTTATACAAATCACTTATATAATGACAGTTTTTCACAGCTTGAGAACTTATTAAATTCTGCCACTTTAGTGTTAGAGTATTTACATTTTACTTTAATTTTTCATTACTACATTTATTATTTATTTATTTTTAATTCTAGATTATCTTGACATTAATCTTAAAGAAAATAATGAATCCAAAGAAGAAATATTGAAGAAAAATAAAGGAAGTTTAAATTCTCAAAACTCTCAGTCTGATGTGATTAAACTAGTTAACCCAAAATTGACATGTAATACATTTTTTTCCATGGTTTTCTTAAATTTTACTTTAGAATAAAATAGTCTTTTACTTTAAGTAAATAAAGCAAAAGACTATTTATTTTACTTCAGAATTAATAGTCTTCTATTGTTCCAATATCAATTAAACATTGTGATTAAGCCAAAATTTGAAATTGAATGCTTTTGTTTTCTATGTTCTGGTTTTTTTTTGTTTTTTTTTCTGTCCAAACTCAATTCTAATAAAGTATTATGTGAATATCTGCACAAAATATTAACATATATTCTAAATGCTTCCGCTTTTGTTTTATTTAATTCATCGGATATGAATGATTTTTTCATTCATCATAGTAACATTATGACAAATGGCTACTCGGACACAATGATTGGTATAATATCAGAGAGCGAAAGACAATTACCAAAAATGGCTGTGTTTATATAGCTGAAAAGTGCATATGTAGGCAGTCAGCAGTATCTGTGGTAAAGCTGGATGAAACCCTTGACACTCATAAGTTTAAAAAAAAAATTTTATGGTCCTTTGATAGTGGTATAGTTTTATTGATTAACAAAAAATAGTCCTAAATAATTATTTTAATGATCCATATTAATATGACTAAAAAGTCTCTTACTTGAGACTATATATTTTGTGTGTACTTAGGAGGAGACCAATTAAACTACAACAATATAATTTTTAACAATCTAAATTTGTTTGAGATTCCATCCAATTATGGGAAACTATTAATAGTAAAATTTAAAAATATAAATTATATTATTCTAAGATGATTTTAGTTGGGGTTCGGTCGAGGTAGATCCAAAAAAACACA
>KZ807662.1:159194-175538 GCA_000696205.2 Oncopeltus fasciatus | reverse complement strand
ATATATATATATAACAAGAGACATTTGGCAAATTAGTAAGCGGCATACACCCTGTATCCGATATATAGCATGTAGGATTTATTCTTATACACATTATAGTTTTATAATTTTCAATAAAATGTACAACTGTGCTTTATACGTATTTCAGGGACTGCAGCTGATTTTGAATTTTATGAAGAAGTTTATTTTTATAATGCTGTTGAAAAAAGTAAAAATAATTGAATTTCTATCTTCAAGTCATTAATTGGAAATAAAAACATCATGGAAAATCTAGTTTTTGTTTATAAAGAAGAAATCCCATAAATAATAAATATATGTTACTTTTGTAAATTTAATTAAAAGAAATTCACTGACAGTATTCCTTTAGCAATACTTATGATTCTTTGAAGTTTTAAAGAACCCAACAAAGGAAAATAGAGGTAGCCATCTACCTACTGGTTTATGGACTATGAAAACAAAAAACTTCTATGCATCAAGGATCTTAGATAAATTGTTCATTACTGAACAGCAAAATTTTGGGTTTTCACTAGCAAAAAAGGTGAACAAAGAAGAAAATAGGATAGCGTTTCTGAGTATACAGATATTACAAACAAAAAATCAGCAATAAAGAAAATATGGTAAAATAAACAAAGAAGAAAATATGGTAAAATGTTGGAGTAAACTCACAAAAAGCAAAGGAGAAACTTGTAATAAAGAAAATAGGGCAAAACCTGTAAATAACCACATAACTAGCAAAGATGAAAATTGTTATTAAGTGAATAGAATAAAAAATATTATTAGACCCATAATAAACATTGAAGAAAATCAGAATGACGAATATAGGGGAAAAATTGTGAATATGACTCACTGGAAGGAAGAAGTCCTTCTCTTGTATCCATTGTAAAAAGGCATTTAATTATGAAATTAGTATGTTGATACATGTGCATACTCACCAGAGAGGATCCATGACTGGCATTTATTATTAACAAAAATTTTCTCGTAGGGGCTAGTAATGAATGCTTTAAGGATTACAGACTTAAGTAGCCAAAAATCTCATAATGATTCAATGTGATACTTCTATATTTATTGTTGTAAGGATTTAAATTGAAGAGTTTATAGAGTATTTTTCAGTACACTCAGGAACATTTTTGTATTTTCTTTAACAAAAATGGTGGGAAAATTATTATTATACTACCACCATGCATTGTAAGCTGGGATTTATTATATTATTTAATAAATAAATTTAATTATATATATATATATATGTGTGTGTGTGTGTCTGATGTAATGTAATTTTAATGAGGAGCATATTCAGATAAATTAATTGTTATATTAAAATGTGAGGTTGATGTTGAGAGAATATTCTAAACGGAAATTACCAGTCAGCTTCATGAGAAAACTTGATTGATCGTGTATTTTAATATTAATTACTTAAAGAATGTTGTGGCAAATAGAGAATAAAAATAATGTGCGAAATGTGTTCAAGATAATTTCCAATTACGAAAAACAAAACTTTCCTCAAATTGTGAAATTTAACAATATTCCTTTACCACTCAAATTCCGTCCATTACCTGGGGTTCCATCTTGACTCATGACTCACATGGGGTGAACATATTCAAATTAAAAGACAAGAACTCAATCAATGACAAGAACTTCTATACAGACTCATGAATAGGAATTCCAATCTTACAACAGCAAACAAACTGATGCTCTTCAAGACATTACTACGACCAATCAGGGCATACGGTGTAGAAATCTGGGGTGCCGCCAAGCCTTCTTACATCCAACGAATCCAGTCCTTTTAATCCAAGCCTTTTCCACAGTAAACTGCCATTCCATCCGAATCCACTTGTATAGACCTTGTCTTCCAACTCCAACCACTACAACCCTCCCGGTCGACTCAAACGAAGATTGCCCCGTGACCTCCTGGGGACATAGTCTGTAAATAATTTGAGAGTTGTTTCATTGGTCACCTTCTCTCCTCATGTGATTGTCATTGAATGTTACTTTTACTCTTAATTGTAATTAAATTACAAAATATTTTTATTTTTAACAGAATGTAATAAGTAAATAAAGGTAAAAATAAATAAATAAATAAAGTGTTGTGAATATTTAGACACAGTGTTTTGACTTTTCCAGTAAAAAATTTGATTATATTTTTGTGGAAACACTGAATTGTGGGGCTATACTGTTTTTAAACTGACAGTGCCAAAATTAAAATATTGTGACATTTCATATTTTATTTCTTTATAGACATGCATTGTACCTAAGTGCTTAAGTTTTATGACTGAGGACACTATATAATATCATTATTCAATTTGAATTTTATTATATAAGCATTGGACTACATACAAAGCACAATTTTTTTCAAATTAAAGTGGATCGGACATATCTTGTCAGCATGTATTGGTTTATATAGAGACACATAACAGCCTAAGAAGGTTACAAGCAATCGATTCTGAACATCAGAAGATATTATTCATCAGTAATAAGGAAACATATTTTATTTTATTTTACTGTTTAAAGTACTAATTTTATTTAATTAATAAATTTATGTGTCTAATATTATTCTTTGTGATTTGAAAAATTGATTTAGTAAAATCATTAATTTTATATATTAAGAGATGTTCGATTTGTTTAGATTTTTATTGATTAAAAATTAATATTACTATTTTTAAGTTCTTTTAATGAATGAATATATTATTTTGTAAGTGTTAGCCTCTCTTTCAACCACTTAAGGTCATGGTGGGAGGGAGGGGCTCTCTTCAGGTTATCATCCCATTCTAAACGACCATGGCTCAGGCCAAGCCTCTACTAATAAGTAAAAGATTGTCCTGGGTGGGATTCGAACCCGCAGCGCCAAAATTGCGAGTCCTAAACGGATTCGATGAACTATAATTTTTATAAAAAGTGTTTGTGTAATTAATAAATCATGCATATGATATTCCGACTTTTGTTAAAAACAGTATAAGGGATAGCTTGCTTCCTTCTTCAGTTGAGTCTTAGTATTCATGCAGTGATGACCTTGTCAATTAAAAAAAAAAAATATCAGTGATGTCATATTCTAAAAAGTATGAGTCTTTTTAAAAGAAACTTAGTTTAAAAAGAACAGTTTGTTTGACCGTAGATATTATTCTGAGATGATTTTAGTTGGGGTTCGGTCAAGGTAGATCCACAAAACACAAATTTAAAAAATGTATTTAAAAAAAAGGATTATCTGCCAACGTTTAGCCTTACATTGTAAGCCATCTTCAGGGCTATCATGAAGATGAGAGAGGACGTCCTGTCCCTGAGTTCACATTTCCATGACTGAGTTCACAGTCAAATAAACAAATTAAACAAATAAATAGTTATTTGTTTAATAATTTTCCTTTATATTAAGTAAAAGTTTTTTAAATTTAAATATTCTGTATTTCTTCAGTATAAAACTTTCCGCAGTTGCAAATCTCGAAGAACTCAGTATAATAATTTAATAACTCTTTTGCAAAATAATGAAATACATTATATTGTGTAAATTTTTAAAATTTGCTAAATTGTTTTGAAGTAAACCATAAAATTAGGACAATATATTTTTATATGTAATGTGGGAGACCTATCGTTATATGACACACTCCCTCTATCCTGTATTGTTATATTCTTTTTATATAACATGCAGGATGCATTATTGTATATATTGTATTTTACAAAAAAAATATAATCGTGTTTTTATGTATATTTCAGGGACTACAAAACCAAATCTGAATTCTTCGAAAAATGTATATTTTTATGATACTGCTGAAAGAAGTAAAAACACTTGGATTCCAGAATTTAAGCCATTAATTGGACAGAAAAAAATCGTAGAATGTTTAGTTTCTGTTTATAAAGAAGAAAATTCAGAGAATGAGAAAAATGTATGTTACTGTGATTTGTGTTCAAAGAAAATTCACAGCCAGTATTCCTTTAGCAATATTTATGATTCATTGAAGCTTTATAAGGACCCAGCAAAGGAAAATAGAGGTAGCCATCTACCTACTGGTTTATGGACTATGAAAACAAAAAACTGCTATTCAACAAGGATCTTAAATAAATTGTTCAATACAGAACAGAAAAATTTCGGGCTTTCACTAGAAAAAAAGGTCAACAAAAAAGAAAATAGGGTATATTGCCGGAGTACGGATATAAAAAACAAAGAAATCAGTAATAAAGAAAATATGGTAAAATGTGCGAGTACGCTAACAATAGACAAAGAAGAAAATAGGATAAAGCGCCCGAGTACTTTCACAACAAATAAAGAAGACACTTGTGATGAAGGAAGTAGTACAAAACATTTGAACACCCGCACAACCAACGAAGAAGATGATTATAATGAGGAGAATGAAGTAAAAAATGTGAACACACACGCAACAAACGAAGAAGAGAATCGTAATGTAGGAATTAGGGTAAAAAGTTTGAGTGCATACACCCGAGAGAAGCCATTCTCTTGCATTCATTGTAAAAAGTCATTTAGCACAAAATCTGATTTGGTGAAACACGTGAGAATACACACCGGGGAGAAACCGTTCCCTTGCATCCATTGTAAGAAGGCATTTAACTATAAGTCTGATTCGGTGAGACATATGAGAACACACACCGGGGAGAAGCCATTCTCTTGCATCCATTGTAAGAAGGCATTTAGCAGTAAGTCTCATTTGGTGTTACACATGAGAATACACACCGGGGAGAAGCCATTCTCTTGCATCCATTGTAAGAAGGCATTTAGCAATAAGTCTGATTCGGTGAAACACATGAGAATACACACCGGGGAGAAGCCGTTCTCTTGCATCCATTGTAAGAAGGCATTTAGCAGTAAGTCTCATTTGGTGTTACACATGAGAATACACACCGGGGAGAAGCCGTTCTCTTGCATCCATTGTAAGAAGGCATTTAGCATAAAATCTAATTTGGTGATACACATGAGAATACACACCGGGGAGAAGCCATTCTCTTGCATCCATTGTAAGAAGGCATTTAGCAATAAGTCTCATTTGGTGTTACACATGAGAATACACACCGGGGAGAAGCCGTTCTCTTGCATCCATTGTAAGAAGGCATTTAACCAGAAATATCATTTGGTGAGACATATGAGAATACACACCGGGGAGAAGCCGTTCTCTTGCATCCATTGAAAGAAGACATTTAATTATATAATTAATCTGTTAAGACACGAGAATACAGAGTGGATCCATGACTGGTATTTATTATTAAAAACAATTTTCTCTTAGGGGTCTATTAGAAGGCTCAATGGGTTACAGCCTTGAGTAGCCAAAAATTTCATGATTCAATCAAGATTTCTGACCGAATCATTGCGATACTATACGTCTATTGTTGTATGGATTTAAATTGAAGAGTTTGTAGAATATTTTCAATAAACACTGGAGAACATTTTTTGTTTGTTTAATAAAAATATTGTGTGGAAAAATTATTATTATACTCCCGTATTCATTGCAGGCTGGGATTTAATATACTTTTGTTATTGACATGTTCGTATAAGAATTCATATAAAAGAAAACCAATATTTTAGCGTTTTTTCCCAGAGGCATTTATTATCAAAAGAGATTCAGTGTTCGAAAATTATTGATTTTGATGCATGTAGGTTTATAGTTGGGTTAATAATTACTTTTATAGTCTTATTTTACAATTAATAACACGCTATCTTACTGTTCTCTAATGCTATCTACTAGACACCAAAAATGCTACTCACTAAAATTTGTGTGTACGCGTGTGTTTGTTGACACTACAGTTTTCAGTTTTTCTGATGAAATTCGCAAACCTAGCTTTCAAATTAAGCATAAAGCTTTTTTCGTTCTTGAGCAAAAGGAGTGGGGGGGAGGGAGATTAATATACAATGTAAATTGCGAGTTAAGAATTTTTTAAATGAAGCGAGCGTAATATTAAGTAGTTCAATTCAAGTTAGGTTTGTATATTGATGAAATGAATATTTTAGCATGCACTGCAAAATTGAGCAAATATAAGTGAAGGTTTACCTAAGCTATAAATTTTTATTTTTGCGGCCAAGTAGCCGCAATTAGTTTTTTCTTATTGAAATTTTGGCTTATCGCATTAATTATTCGTAAATTAAAAATATGAGTGCGTTATAGAGCGAAACTCGAAGAATATTCGGAAAAATTGTGAGGATCCCCTAAAATCTCAAGTGGGTATAATACACTTAACGGGGATAATATTTAATAAGTAATGAAGCTATGAACAATAATTAAGTAATGAAGCTAAATACTGATTAATAATAAAGTTATATTCTATATGTACAAGCAATTATTCGACATGAGAAGTTCAAATGCAAATACTCACCACTACTCAGTAAATATTCACTCCGATACTAAGGAATTTAATGGAAGAAAGCAGACTTTAGACCCTATTGGTCATATGTTAATAATAATGTTAATTTCAACCAAGGGGCAAGTATACATTTACATGTATTATTATTAATATGGCTCCTCCAAATAGAGAGATTAAAATAGAAAGAGGAATGGGAATACTCCTTAGGGAAACTGGTAGGATGAGTTAAATCTAGACTAGAATTGTATTACACATGACCATCTGGTGTAGTCTGTAGAATCTGATCTTAACTATTTCATAATCTTATATGAGTTTAATTGACATTACTCCTTTTATCCTCTTATTTTTGTTGAACTTTGAGTATTCTTTCTATGATTTATGACCACTAATAAACCGACTAAAGCGTGTTTTCTTGTCGGCTCACGATCTTCCGAGTGAGTTAAACTATTTCGGTATACCTTACCCATGGTCTGCGCATATATCTGCCGATTTACTGTAGAGGAATGCACGACCAAACACAGAACTATTTCTCAGTGTTTCTAAAATTAAGTTCAACGAGGTCCTGTCATAATCTTTTCCCAAACCTTAATCTTGAATTTGGAAGATAAATGCTTTGCATGCATCTCTCTTGATCTGAGAACAGGTGTTTCCACTACAAAGTTTCGGAAAGCAACGTTAGAAACCGATTTCATCAAATTACAACTTGTTAATAACAGAATGTAATAAAGATTTATTAATTAAAAGAAGTACCCCGCTGACTGACTGACTACCTTTTAGCTTCACTACTGCGAATTGAGCCAAATCCGCCCAAAGAAGTAGGGAATTACTTGAAATATCAAGGGTGAGTAAAAAACAAAAGTCTTTTTTCGATATAGTAGACATAATAAACTATTGGAATGTATAAGAACTCTATTTACTATACACTGGTTTTTTTTCTATCTTCATATTATTTTTATGAAGTGTTGGCAATGAGGTCACGGGGCCATTTCCTATTCAGACGACGTGGTGGATTGTCACGATGGGTAATACTGGATAGAGTTTGGGCTAAAGGATTGGGATGCATGGAAAGGTGAGAGTGGAATTTATTAAAACGGAATTTATTATTAATGACGTCTTTAACTAAAGGGATTTTAAGGTCATTATGGAGTAAGGAGTTGGCAACGTAATAGGGTGCATTAACTATGATTCTTAGGATCTTGGATTGGAAGGACTGTATTCTTTGGATGTTGGATGGTTTAGTAGTTCCTTACAGTTCGACTCCATACGTCCAGATAGATCTCAGTAACGTCTAATAAATGGTAAGTTTGTTGGTCACAGTTAAGGTTGACTTGCGGCTTAGTAGCTTGTAAAGTAGTCCAAATCTCCTATTTAGTTCCTGTTTTTTTTTTTTTTAATTTTTGTATGTGTGTGTATAAGAACTAAAGACAAATAAATTAATTAGCGTGTAAAATCACGCTTACACAAGAATCTAAGCGATTTCTTATATTATATGAACCACTCAAAAATTGCTAACTCATGAAACGCTCCAACGAAAAAAACTTTCTCAGGTTATGGATATATTTTACCAACGAAAAAATGATACTAAACGCCAAAATTGTTGTAGAAAACAAGAAAGAAACTAAGTAACAAGGGACAAAGTGTAACCAGAAATCACTTTTTTTTTACTTCTCGACTATTTAAACGATTTTATTCCAAAGGCCAATTTAACTGCACAACTTTGCCCACCAAGAATACTGTATAAGCAGCCAAAATATGTTTCCCATCTGAACAAATTCACCCACATTACAACTAACGGACCTATAGACCAAATATTTACCCCCCACAGACAATATTTACTTAATTAACAATGGTATCCCATTTCTTCATGATTTCTTTAGAAGATACTTCAACGCCAATAATAAAAACCTCTAAAGAACGGAATAATATGAGTGAGTTATACCTCAATTAGGATATTTCGAAAGGCTGAAAACGCAATATTCCCCTGGCTGTTGATTACAAAAAACTGATTTACGCTGCCCATTAATGAGGACATCTTGAATAAACCCAAATAATTACACTCACTGATATTAAATGGATCAACTTGGGCTCTCACCAGGACAAAGATTTTTTAGAAAAGACAGTTTTCGATACAGAGAAAGGGTGATATGGCTATTCCCTAGCTTATCTTTCGGCCTTTGCAACTCTCACCCTACCTTTCAAAGACTGATGAATATAATCATCAGTGGCTTTTAGCCTTTTATTTTCTGAAAGTTTGGAAGAGCACTTCATCCATCTGTCACAAGTCTTTGACTGATCAAAAAAACTTAACCTCACTATCAAGCTGGACAAGACAGAATTAAAAAAACAAACAGAAATCGCTTTCTTTTGACATCATATCCTCAAAAGGTCAAACACTGAAAATTGGTTAATGAAAAAATAATTAGTGATTATATTAATTTCCCCTTCACAAAACCGATTAGGCAGGAAGACAATTCTTAAATTAAAAAAAAAAAAAAATAGAAGCATTCCATCAATCTTCCTTGCCTGTCACTCTAGAGAATATATATAGTTTACATTTATTGTTGTCTCTGTTTTTAAGATAACACTTTTATTTACTCATACTTTTATCCATCTTTATAAAGCATGGGAAATCTGCTTTGATTATACAGCTCCTACGTAATGGTCTTTTTAGTTTAAACAAATTTACTGTCTCAAAATCCTTTGTTTTGTCAGAATATAAAATTATATGTACTTGAAGTACACACGTTTTTACAATTTCGACATAATTAAAATTGTTACTTCTTGCAGAATTGTATCGTACGCTATAAGAAACTTACTTTCAAGATCACATTTGTTTTTAAAAATATTCTACTGTTCTCACAGTCTTTTATATAGCTATTAACTTTCCTTTTTCTACGGTCATAGTTCCATAACTTTTTTCAAGAAGTCTGGCGAGAGGTCAAAATCCTTTGAATAAAGTTTCATAACAAATATGTCAAACAGGTCTTAATAGGCAGGAAAACATGATTCCTAGTCCAAACATTTTATAAAATACTTGGCATTCTGAATCAGTCATCTACCCTTAGTGTAGTAGAGTACATGAATCTTTAAGTTTAAGACTGTTAGATAATTTTTTTTTATTATTTTCATATCCAGGCCTCACTGAAGGGATTCGTTGAATCTTATCTTATACTAAAATATCCCCCACTCTAATGTTAGGCCGATTGGTAAAATTGACGTCTTATATGTTGTTAAAAAAGACAGAGGAAGCGCATTACGAGTAGACCATACCTGTATGGCTGGCATTGGAGAACTGTAGACAGACGCCAAGGCGACTTGACATCAAATTCTGGACAACTTGAAGTAGACAAGGCAAAAACGGAATTAATGGCTTTCCAATTTACTACGTTGAATCTTGTAGGTATTTTTATTATTTTAGTCATGTTAAATTTGAAGATGGTATAAATTAGAGTAGGGGTACGGTATGGTGGTTAAAGTACTGGAGCCAAAGGTCTCAGGTTAAATGCTCACAGTGCACAGTTTTTTTTTTTTATTCCTGTGCTTCGGTTTGTAATGAGGATAACTGATCTGCTCCTTGGGAACACCCAGCCCTAATTGGAAACCATTCTTGAGTGAAAAGGAAAAAAAAAAAAAAAAAAAAACAACCTGTAGCCAGAATGGTGTGCTGACCAAACTCTCTAGTGAGTGCCAGAATAAATACATCCTTAACTTTTATTTTCCTCCTGGACCTATATGGTCTGCTGTGGGCCATTTTTTTTTTTTTTTTTTTAAGTATTTATAATAAATTAAAGAAGTGACGAATTTGGTTTGAAATGAAGATCACTTTGCTTGTTATAGACAGTTTTATAAACATTCAGCCATCATAGTTATATTCGTAAAAACACTTTTAGTAAGCGTTTTTGAGCTCTACAGCAGCAATTGTAGAGAGAGGATGTGTTTGATTATCTCTCTGAAATTGTTTCTTTAGAAGTAATCTAATTGTTCTTTCTACATCAAACTGGTCATAGTTTTTTTTTCTTTTTTTTTTTTTTTTCTTTTTTTTTTTTTTTTCTTCTTTTTTTTTAAGCAAAGGGCATCGAGGTATAGACGTGACTGGTCAAGCGCGCCCCCTCTACCTCTTAGTCAGCTGCCTGTTTTCTGCTGGTTTACGGTATCTTTTAAGCAGATTAAGATATCTTTTCTCAGTCTCCGACTGAGCAATAAAGAATAGTAAATATTTATATTTACTCTAAGATGATTTTAGTTGGGGTTCGGTCAAGGTGGATCCAAAAAATACAAATTTAAAAAATGTATTTTTTAATAAAGGATTATCTGCCAACGTTTCGGCTTACATTGTAAGCCATCTTCAGGGCTGTCTATAATGAAGACGAGAGGGGGCGTCCTCTCCCAAATGTGAACGTCCAGTCATAGAAATGTGAACTTAGAGACAGGACGTCCTCTCTCATCTTTATGATAGTCCTGAAGATGGCTTACAATGTAAGCCGAAACGTTGGCAGATAATCCTTTATTAAAAAATACATTTTTTAAATTTGTGTTTTTTGGATCCACCTTGACCGAACCCCAACTAAAATCATCTTAGAATAATATCTACGGTCAACAAACTCTCCTTTTGAATTTATATTTACTATTTACTCTTAAAATATCGACCATTTATAATTTAATAAAAGGACGCATTTCACACTTTAAAAAAATTGCCTTCAATTGCAATCGTCCACATTCAGTGCATGGCTCACAAATCCCCCCCCCCCCCAAAAAAATCAAAGCAAGACAAAAAAAAAAAAAAGCATCTCCATCCTCACACCCAAATTCTCAATTTAATACTTCAAGTAGGCTCTACTTATAGTACATTTCCTATAACTCACCTATGACTACCATCTCATCCACCAAAGCTAGGCTGACTGTAACCGTTCAGCCTTCTACATCACTTCAGAATAATTGCAAATGCTCCTTTTTACGTCCACAAGCACAGACTCTGTCTTCCAACTCCGACCCCTATAATCCTCCCCGTCCACTTAAACGAAGATAGCATCGTGACCTCCTGGGGACTTAGTCAACATAGTTTGTAAATAATTTGTGTTGTCATTGGTCACCTTCTCTCCTCTTTCCATTGCAATTTTTTTATTATTTTAAGTTCTTCATTATAATCAAATTACAAAATGTTTTTATATTAACAGAAATGTAATAAATAAATAGGAGTTTAAAAAAAATTATTTTATAAAACAAAAATGAGATTCGTTGAAATAAACAGGAAATAAAAAAGAATAATAATGGGAAAATATAAAAATTGAAATTCGCCAATAAGATATAAATAATCAGAGATCGAAAACTCGAAGCTGTGGGAAAGAAACGTATAAGGAAATTCGCTACGAGTGATTAGGCCTCTAAAGGGTTCCTTTTGATTAAAAAAAAAAAAAAAAACAAGAATTAAAAGTTTTGACCTAGGAATTGTTTCATGAAATAAATAGATTTATGATGTTCCTTACAGACGGATAAGAAAGAGTAAGTGGATATTTTTTCTTAAAACCGAACAGGTTAATGAGAGGAGGGAAATGTCGCTGATGCTGGCTCTAGGCCAATCAGGTAGGGGTTGGATCAACACTCCACTTCAATCTGAATTATCTCTCACATTGTATGCCATTTTTAATAATTGTTGTGTAACATAAAACTTTAAAAAGTTCGAAACCCTTCATGGTTTTTTAAAGATTTTTACATGTCTCGAATGATAATTGAAATATGGATGATTAATAAATTTATTTTCCCTCTACTCCTTTCAACCACTCAATTGATCTTCACCAAAACGAATAATTATAAATAAAAAAAACGAACAATTTACAAATGACGACGTCATAAAACGTTTCAACCGAGTGCAGGTTACAGGTGCCGGATACATTAAGGTTTCTCGCATTTGATATCAGGCCTCCAAAGGTAGCAATAATGGTTACCCATATAATATTAAATTGGTTGTCATAGCACGTAGAGCCCTTTCCTCGTAAAAAAAAAAAAAAAAAATTATGGAGTATTTGCTGCAGATGATCCCTTCTTCTTCAATGGAATGGAGCCTGAGCAACTCACGTCGTTATTCTTCTTTGGCTGATAGTGCTGAATAACCTTACATAAACTTCTGCTATTTTGTTTTGCTACTTACCGGTCTTTGCTTGTCACCAAAACTTACGAAAATTGTCTTCAGGTGCACTATTGGTTATTTTCAGACTCCTAAAGCACTTAAGGACTTTTGATTGCTATTTTCCAGCTATCTTACATTGCATCCTCTGAAATGTCCCTTGTTGTACCTTTTTCTAGTACAATAGAGCAGCAAGAGGCTCGAACTTTGTTAAGGGAAAGATTTCTAAGATGTATATCTTCGCTGGCAGGTAGGCAGTCAAACAGTAGTAATATTTGTTGTCAAATTTTTAAATGCTTATAAGGGATCATTCATAAATGAGGGTATTGGGAGAAAGATGATAGGAAACCTATCTTTGGGCTAAGACATAGAGAAGTTCCTGTAGACTTTTTTTTTTTTTTTTTTTAATTTTTAGTGCATGATTAATTCCTAACAGTTTGGCAGATGATTACTTTGTTCCTCGTTAAACAGGTGATACATGCTTCCTTAAAAAAAAAAAATTGTCAAGTAGAAGGGAGTGCCATATTCATGTATCTATGAATATTTATTGGTTCTCATTTTTTTTTTATGAATCTTAATAATCAGTAATAAATCACAATAGTAATATTTTTTTCTAAATTATAAGAAATTATGGCTATTGCTTGATGATTGAATTTTGAACCACATTTATATTAGATACTCCTTCCTTATTTTTTTAAATATCCAAATTTGACGGGAATTTTAACATCTTTAGAATCAATTAATGTTGGCTAACAGCTTAAAAACTATTAAATTTCTTTAAAATTAGGTATCTGTTATCCAGTAGGAACTAATTTAATATGAAGAAGTAGGAAAATATTTTTCTAGTAATAGCTTATTTATCTAGTATGTCAGTCTTAAAATTAAAACAACAAAAAATTTTTTTTTAGATAGATAGTTATAGAAACTATAGATGGTTATATATATAGTTAAATAGTAGCTTTATTATTATTAAATAGCTTACAAATATTTATTGCAAGCCTAGAGCATGGCAATATATTGCCATCTGCCCGAGTTAGTACATAATTTTATTTTTTAAAGTTATTATATGAATTATCTTAATTTATTTTACTGTTATCTGCTCATATTAAATTATAAATATATAATGAATCATCAAATTAATTAAGCATGAATATTTATTTTATTTTACTGTGGATTGTTATCATATTCACATTATTTAAGTAAATAAATAGTTTTAAAATAACTCCAAAAACAAAATAATATTAGTCTAATAATTCTATTTGTTAGAGAGACTAATAGGGTAATGTATTTTAGAATTTCATTCAATGACGTATAAAAACTGTTTTGCTATATATACTTTAACATTAACAATTTTAATTATTTTATGTTTTTCTTTGTTCTATAATATAATGTAATAAAAAATTAAGCCTGAATTACATATGTTTAATTTTTTTTTAATAGTGCGCATCAACTGCCAGTGGTCATTAGCACTGCCTATTTAATTCTTATACTTAATATTGGTATAAAAAACTATTCGCTAGAATTAGTGGAATACTATTATTTACCCAGGTAGTGCTCATGGAATTGATAAATAGGTGATTGTTAACTGATAATAAATGTAACAGTCGTGTGCTAGTTTGATGACCTAGTGGATTCATTGAAAGTCATTATCATAATGGCTGGAAATTTACCTATTTGTAAAATCTATTAGGTTCTTTTTGTTATTTTTTTAGTTTAAATTTTTTTTTTTTTTTTAACAGATTTTTTATTAAATAAATTACATAGATTACAGATAGGAAGTCCTAGATGATGCCAGCAAAGTTCTTGACAAATTAGTGGAAGATAAGAATAGGCAATTCAATAATTTAAGACAATGAAGGCAGTTTAATTAAATCTTGTTACGTGATCAGTGCTAAGAGATCAACGATTTCATTTTACAATAAAAATTGTATTTTCTTCATTTAATTAATGAAATTTGTAAGGGAATATATAATGAAATAAATGCTTATAAATTTATTTTATCCTATTTTATTTAAAGGATGTTTTATAGAATTTTATTGTTGTATATTTTTTTTTTTTATGAGTACGCTATAATTTTATAAAAGCTAAGCAGTAAAATACAGAAACTTAAGAGTGCAGTGGGGAAAATTACGGTATTATGCTATGATAAATTTTTTATATGCTAAAAATTTTCATAAATCTAGCACAAGAGAAATAATGTCTAAAAAAATCCTGTTAACCTCATTTTCTTAGCATATTTTTTCCAAATAATTTAGATATTTCAAATTCATTGCTTAGGGATACTTAAGTGATATAGTTATCAGATTTTTATTAATTCTCATATCTTTGTTTTTTTGTAATCATTTGATCTTTTTAAAGTAATTTTAAAATTACGGGATTACTTTATCTGTTTTTGACTGGGTTTGTATTGAAGTATATTCTTCTTCCCTATTTGTTTTATTTGTGGTTTTCGTTATTTCCGTGATTTCTCTAATAATTAAATAACAATTAATAATTACTCAAATTGTTCATTCTTATTTTTGGTAGGTGCCAAGTGTGTAAACATAAAACTGGAAATTATTAATAGTAAATATATATTTATTGTGTAAAGCTGACTATGTATAATATTTCATAATGAATTCCTTTTGAAAATCTATTTGAGTAAGTGGAATTTTAAGCATACTGTTTATTTAATAAATAAATGGTGTTATTTTTGTTTTTGGTTCTTGAAGTGATGTAGCCCGTATAGTTGTGTTTGTTGTTTGTACTAGTCATAATTTTATAATGGAATTCATAATTTTTGTGTGAGTTAGGCAAATCCAATGAGTTACTTTTCTAGTCTATTTCTTTTTCTATGGAAATTTTATGTTACTTTTTTATATACTTTTTTATATGAATTCAGGTAACTAAGAAATAAATGAAAATCATTGTCACTTCCTGGAAAATTGCAGAAGATATTGTAAACATATCTATTTCTATAAAATAATACTTTTAAGAAATGGTTTTAGCGTAATTTTTATGAAATACACTCAAACCAGTCTACATAAATGTCTGCAGCTAAATGACTTGTGCATACATCTTTTCTCCTGATTCTTAATATTGGGAATAAAGTATATTATTAAGTATAAAATAATTTTTGAGGAGAGTTTAGTCGGGGATTCGGTCTGAGGAGCTGAAGAAATAAAACTGATTTATAAACAAAAAAGTTTTTTATTTTCATCAAAATTTCGGCCTAAATTTCAGGCCTTCATCAGGGCAAATAGATGATGGGGAGGGAGAGACTTCTGCAGTAGAGCAACTGTAGAGACTCTTACAGTAGAGTAACTAATGCATGACATGATTCCAGGCGTTAAATAATTTTGCTTGAATAAAATTTCTGCTGATATTGTTTATAGTATCTGTGTGTGTGTGTGTGTGTGTGTGTATGTATATATAAGTATATTGTTTATAGGACCCCTGTAAAGTCTAATTTAATCTTTGCTCTAGTAATGAACTAGCTTAATTTGAATTTTTTACATTTTTGGACTTCATTCATAAAATCATGAAAGTTGCCTACATTTAGAGTTTTGAATAACCTATTCTTTATTTATCTAACATAAAGAATAGGTTATTATATATACACTGTCAGACAAAATTAAAGGATCACTTCAATAATTTGAAATTACTGAACTGTATATGGTATTTTAGAAAATATTCTTTTTTCTTTGGAAGTCACACGTTATTATAAGGGTAATAAAAAATAAAAAATTATTTTCTAGAAATTTTTAATAGGAAAACAAATCAAAAAATAAAAATGTCCTACAGTCTCAAAATGAAAAAGTAAATCTTTGAAATGAAATGAAATAACAAAACTGAATAAAAAGGAAGAATTCGAGGAAAACGATCAATAATTGGTATTCCCACCTCTAGCTCTGATAATTGCTTCCATTCTCCTGCCCATTCCAGCGACCAGG
>KZ807662.1:118744-132028 GCA_000696205.2 Oncopeltus fasciatus | reverse complement strand
GCTTCATGAAATTTTTTCATATAGGTTGAATTTTGCTCAATTAAAATACCGGCCTCGTCACACAGGAGTAACTTACAGATGACAAAGCGGTCTCTCCTATCCTGATTTCAGAACGGCTTCCATAATTTTACAAAGCCATTAATGGAAGATTTAAAAAAAAAAAAAATTATTATTAAAAAAAAAAAGAACCTGTCAAGAAGTAAAACATCAATTTGACAGGGGTAGGTCTTCCCTTATCATATTATCTAATTAAATTTTCTTCTTCTTTATTGTCTAATTGAACTAAAGGATTTATTAAAATATTCACTTAATTTATAGAGTTTAGCTCTCATTTGTCATTAGCAGATCAAGAAATCTCATTTCTCGTATGAAAATCAAGAAATTCACTGCGGTTCCATGGGAAAACTTTTGAGACATTTTAACAGATTTTCACTAATTCTGAATTGTAGTAGCTAAATATTTGACTTGTTTTACATGATACACACACACACACACACAAATATATAAACGTATTTAGTTTTAGAGTTCTAGTGTCTTCAATTTTTAAAATAATGAAATTAAATTTTGAATTTAAATGGTTTTTTTCCTTGAAAATTGTTGGATAATTTAAGCAATAGCTGTTATCATTCAAAGAAAGACAGGGAGATTAAATAAAGGCCAAAATTAAAACCTTAATATATTTCTCATAATAAATATTTATTTGGGTGTGGTTTATTATCCCACGTAAATTTTAAACAATTAATGAGAGGGAATAGAAAAAAAAATCTATCTGTCCCAGCCAAGTCACGAACCTGGATCTCCTGCTTGCCGGGCCGGAATGCTATCCATTGCACCACCGGGACGAGTTAAACCTTCGAGTTTAAGACGATGTATTCGTCTTTATCGTGGGTAAGGCTCTCGCTATTGTGGTGGGAGGTCCCGGTGATGCAATGGATACTGACCCGGTGGGCAGGAGATCCAGGTTCGAGTCCTGGCTGGGACAGACAGATTTTTTTTTCTATTCCCTCTCATTAATTGTTCACTATTTAATAATAATTATTTTCTTGATTGAAGTCTAGAGAAAAAAAAAATTGAAATTTTAAATAGCTGTTGGCCCTGCAAGAAAAATTTCGCCTTCGTGGCGCCAGGATAGCTTATGGAATCAGTTCGGGTCTGGCAATCCTGGCGCTGCGGGTTCGAATCTTACCCAGGGCAAGCTTTTTCGATAAATATAAGCTTTTCCTGAGCCATGGATGTTTAGAATGGGGTAGCCATCTGTAGATAGCCGAAGGGGTTCCATGGCCCTAAGCGGTTAATAGGGAGGCTATAACTTAAAACAAAGAAAAAAAAAGTATTTTATTCTTATTTATATCCATTTAAAATCAAACATGTGAAATCTATTTATCTAGTTTACTCAGCTCTTGCGTGGTGTGAATCGGCTATCATGGCATGGCAGAGGAATAGGGTGACTTTGTTAATTTATTTTATAATAATTATTATTTACCCTAAAACTTTATTTTGAATCATAATATTAGTAAGTGAATTAAAAAAATATAGCATTTGTGGATTCACTTTGTACGCTCTTTATCACCTCTTATCAGAGGCAAACCTAAGATAATTTGACCCGAAGAATGTAATTGTTTTGTTTCAGAATGAAGAAAGTTGTTTAAAAAGGAGAATACAATTTAAGCCAAGTCCGATTTAATTTTCTTTTCTTCCCTGCTTTTACCTCTTCAATATAGGGAATGTAAATTGTTCCTTAACCTCTCAAAGTCTACAAGGCAATATCTGGATATTCTACTGGTAGAAGAGTCCCACGCCATTCCTGTTCAATTTTCCCCCAATGTCTTTCATCTTAGCCCCCTAAGCTGATCAGGAGGCTTTTCTTTAATAACATGTCATTTATAGTAAAAAGATAAATGAAGTTAGTAAAAGAGTGTATTCTAGACGAAGGTCATTTGACTTAAAGTGCATTTCTTCAATAGCAGACATGTGTGTTTTGAAGTTAGTGATAGAACATACAGACTCATACACCTTCTCCACCAGCTTATAAGAAGTGTCTCTGCACTTCTACTTGATCTCAGAAGTAAAAAAACCACCTGGTCACTAATGATGCCTATATCCCACTTGAACAGAATGTTTTCCCCCTGCACTTGTTCAGCGCATATTCCATCATATGTATGATTCGGAATAACATATTTTATGTACCAATAGTAACTGGTAATCTCTAAGAATATTTTCATGTGGATCTGCAAAACGCAAGGTAGGAATTACTGGTGGCCAGAACTGTCTTCTCATCCTGAAGGACACTCTGACAGAGAGTCGTCATACACAAAGTAATGACCTGGTGCTGGAGAAATTAGTTATGGTTTCGGCCAGGATAAAAAAAAAAATACCTTAAAACTGTTGGGTAATAATTTTATTATTGCCGACGTTTCTCGATCTTTAGCTCTTGATTCTTCGATGTGACAATCAACCTCCCTCAGAGATCTCTCCAGACATCACTATCGCCCTGATGATGACTTACAAGTTAAGTCGAAACGCCGGCAATAATAAAACAATTACCAAAAAATTTTTTAGGAGTGTTTTATTTTTCTGATCCTGGCCGAAACACTGACTAATTTCTCCAGCATAAGACACGACGGCCGACGAATGTAATGACTTGGTGTTCAACGAGACAGGCCTTGGTTCAGAAACAACTCCTCGATCATGTTATTCTTGTGTTCCTTTCCTCCTCTTTCGCGCAGACAGGACTCCTTCACAGTGGTAATTCACAAAGGACTTCCATCAAGGGTCTAAACTCTTCAATTTTTGCATCACGTGGGGATGTTGACAGAGTAAAGAAATGATTGGTTGATCAACAAACAGACTTTAGCATAACCTCCTGTATATAATTAATAATAATATAAAAAAAAATCTTACTTAAACTAAGTAAACTCTTCAGACGTAGTTAATGAATAATTATAATTGAACTTTCCATATCATATAATCCCCCACACTCTTATAAAATATATCTTCTGTCAATCATGAAATCTGTGTTCAGTTTCATTGTTCTAAGTAAAATATTCCACATTCATAAGTGCGTCAGACAGAAGCTACATAACCTAAGCAGATTTCCCATGTTTCATTAAAGATGGATATAAAAAAATTAAAAAAAGAAAATTTAAATTATGGCCTGGATTGAACATTAAATGAAAACAGAATGACCTGGAAGGAAGAGTGGGGGAAGAGTTCACCTATCATAGTTACATTCGTAAATTTCTTCTTTAATAAGTGTTTTTCGTATTAAAACGTAAATAAGTATTTTCAAATTCTTCATAATAACAACGTAGATATAAAATTTGGTCTTTCTCTAACCCATCTCCCCCCATTCTTTTATTTGATTTTAAACAAAAATGAAGGGGCGCCAGGGAAGCGCAGGGGATCCGTTTGGGTCCTGGCGCTGCGGGTTCAAATCCAGCCCAGGGCAAGCTTTTATCTAAAAATAAAAGCTTGTTATGAGCCATGGATGTTTAGAATTGGGTGTGTGTGAGTGTGTATATATACACATATAAAACAAAGTGTATTATTTTACACAATTAATGAGAGGGAAGAGAATAAAAAAATCTATCTGTCCTCGCCAGGAATCGAACCTGGACCTCCTGCTATCCGGGCCGGTGTGCTAAGCCGTTACACCACAAGGACTGGAGTAAGAGATCCAGGTTTGATTCCTGGCGAGGACAGATAGATTTTTTTATTCTGTTCCCTCTCATTAATTGTTTAAAATTTACGTGGGATAAAAAATCACAACCAAATAAAATATTTATGTATTATTTTACCTTTAGGGTTTTTCGACGAATTTTAAAATATATCAGAAAAATATCTCATGCAGCTTAACAATTTTTTTTTCCAGCTCTGTGTAATTTACAATTAATATGCCACATCTTTCTATTCGGCGATTCTGATTACCGTTGGTATTCATTTCTCATTCTCTAAGTGAAATGTCTGAGAGGCTATATAACTGTTAATCTTTCTTTAAGTCATTATACTTCCAGAGTATAATTTGTTTAGGCGTGCAATTCACTATATAAAGTTTTTTAAAAATATTTTCAAATAAAATAAATATTGAGATATAATTAGACATTCATATATTAAATAGATGACATTGTATGCCCGTAAGTTTTCCTAGGCAAAATCCTTTGGCAAAGTCTGAACACTCCTAAAATGTTCTGAATGTTTATCAAAGATATTTAACACTAGTTAGTTTGTATGACACAAATCTAGTAACATGTTTCCTGAAAGTTCCGTAAAAATATCAAGATCATATATATATAATATATNTAAACTAGTTTCTTGTGCGGAAATGCAAATTTCTACCACACCCAAACACACACACACACACATATATATATATATATAACTCTTTATTAAGAAAAAAAATTATTCTGTACATTTCATATACTATAATTTTTGATGGAATACATAATAATAGTCCTTGCTCGTCTATTCCGGGACGTAACCCGTCCTCAGAGAGAAGCCCAGGTTAACCCACGATAGACTATCCGGCACCCATCTTCTCCTTATCCTAGGATAAGAAGGATACTAGGCAGGGAGTCAAAGAGGGAGCGAGAGGAGGAGAAAAATGCCATTGCATTCACTCCCTTGGTATTTTAACTAAACTGGCTGGAGTAGGAGGTCCCTTGGCCACCTCCTCTGAGGCGTCGTGGAGGGTGTTTGGGATGAACGTGGGATGCCAGGGAGAGGACTAGAGGATTTGGATGTCCTTGGAGGTTTGTGTGGAACTTATCAAACCTGGAGGGTATGAGCTCGGAAACAAAAGGTACTTGCAGGTCAGAATGGATGGTTTTATTGGATACGTAGGGAGGAAAGAATATTATTTACAAATGACATTCAAGAGAAGGGAACTAATCCCACACAGCACTTGAATTGTAAACATAACTCAGATTCTAAATAGCTTTAGAAGATCTATATCTATACTTGTTATTTTTAAATCTTTGATTTTCTATTGTACGAAACTAAAGGAAAATATAACTTTCAGTCGGTACTAGTAAGCCCCACTGGTATATTTTTGTTCATACTTTGCAGATTGGTGTCCCTCTGCCGCCGGATTGTAGTCGTGGTCTCACCTTACGTCATGTGCTTCGGAAGCCCGTTTGTGAGGATATGCCGGCCCAGGAGTCAGCAGCTATCTGAAACAGAGATAAGGTCCCATGTCAGCAGAGCAGAAACACTTCTGTCATGAGAATGCAATCTTCCAAATCACAAGACACATGTACTCCGAACTTACAAGTCATGTTATCACACTACATTCAAACTCTCTTCTTATCTCACACTCCCCTTTTAGTTTCTCCTATCCCAATACACTTATTAAAAAAAAATCCTATCATTAATTAGTTATGGTGTATGCCTCTCTTCATTGTCCAATTAATTGATTGATTATCCATTAATTGATAAAATCCCCATAATATCTAATGTTATACTAATATTCTATAGATATATGAAAATTTATTTTACATAAAAAAACAATATAAAAGTAGTTCATATATTTAAGACATAATAATTTTCGAGTTATTTAATAAATTAAATTAAAATGATAGAATATTAAAACTTTGTCAGCATATTGGACTCAGGACAGTAAAAGGCTTCAACAGTGTTGATATCGGACACATTTATACAATTATTTAGGTTTTGGTTCAAATCAGACAAGAAAAGAGGGGGTTGGAGGAAGACCAAATATTTGTTGTGACGTTATTTTCACAATTTGTACAAAGAGGTACAAAGGTGACACTAACCGCCACCTCATTGGTGGGCTGCTTTCTGTATTGTATGGAAGAATGATTGGGCTAACCTAACTGAGATCTTCCAGTACCTTTGTGCTCACAAGTGGACGCCAGTGAAAACTTTGGGTAAGCCAACGGTAGAAGGCGCATCTCCCCCCAACTGCAGTAGAGAAAGACTGTGTATCTTTGTTTGGACTTGACCGCGTGTTGAAATTCAATCAGCCGACCGGCGCTCAGCTGTTTACAGTTAACAAATTACCAAGCAACAAGAAAAAAAATGTTGAGCGGGTCAAGAAAAACTGGACCCGAGGAAAACTGGAGAAGGGTACTCTCAATTTTTTTTTTTACTCGGCGGTCATTACGCCATTAATTTCGAAACGTTTCAATCTTTTTCTAAAAATCAAAATTAATAATAGTTCATTCTTAAATACTTCTTTCAATTTAGAAATGCATGAGATTATTACATATTTAGTTATAAACAATTCATGAGAGGGAATAGAATAAAAAAATCTATCTGTCCTAGCCAGGAATCCAGGGATAGTAGGAGATCCAGGTTCGATTCCTGGCTAGGACAAATAGATTTTTTTTATTCTATTCCCTCTCATGAATTGTTTAAAATTTACATGGGATAAAAAAACCACAACCAAATAAAATATTTATAAATTAAAATTAAATAAAGTAAATGAGGAGAGACGACAAATAGTTTGACAATGTCAGCTCCTTCGAGTTTAAGACGAAGTTCTTGTCTTACTCGTAGGTTAGGCTCTCGCTAGTGTAGAGGAAATTTAATGAGATATCTAACTAGTCCCTGTAGTGTAATGGCTCTTCCTCGGAGGACAACCTCCGCAGATATATTCTCACCATAACCCGCACATACCTACGGGTCGCTACAGGTGGTGTACCAATTACACTCACACCACCATAGCTCAAGGACTGCTGTTCATAGCAAATTGTTCATTTTCACTTTTACTAATAAACGAGGCAGAAGTAAAAAAAAAAAATGTAATGGCTTAACACACCGGCCCGGATAGCAGGAGATCCAGGTTCGATTCCTGGCGAGGACAGATAGATTTTTTATTCTATTCCCTCTCATGAATTGTTTAAAATTTACGTGGGATAAAAAACCACAACCAAATAAAATATTTATACACTTAGTTATAGTTAGATTAATAGCATTTTGATATCATTGTGTATATTAGCTATATTTAAGAAGTTAAATAATTTTTTTAATTAATTTTCATTATTTAATCAAATGTGTCCGAAATTCCCAGAAATATTGCATTGCTCCCAATAGGTCTGATAGCTGAGGCATTCTGTTAGGAAGTGTTTGATGGCGAGGGTAACTCCACAGGTCTCACAGATCTGAGCTTTCTCCTACTTCGTGAGGTTAGGAGTGGGGGAGGCGGTTGTGGCAGATTGACTTAGCGGGACCCTTTGATGGAAAGATGTGGATCGTGGTTGTGGAGGCTCGCTCAAAGTGGCTGGAGGTCGTCCCGGTCAACAGAACTATAGCGTCTACGACCCTCTCTATTCTATAAGGAGACTTATTCGCACGATTTAGTGCAACTCGAGTTATCCTAAATGACAACGAACGTCTGAAAGCAGGAAATCGGACCTTGGGATCCTGGAACACCTTTCTGCTCGCTTACAGGACAACAGGAGGTCAACCGGAAAGAATCCAGCTCAGATGATGTCTGGACATGAGATTCAGTCGTAATTTTGATGTGGCCCGATATCGACTACCAAAGTGGATGAGGACCTTCTATGCCGAAGGAAGAATAAGAAGAGGGAAGAGTTTGGGCATTGTACAGAAGAGGACAATGCTAAAGAAGAGGAGTGCTGAAGCGAGCGGACCAGGGGGTACTCCGTCGACTAAGTTCGCGCCAAGAACCACGCGGACCAACTAAGGCTGGCATTTGGCTCGAGTGGAGAAGAAGATATTGTAACGTCATCTTCATAATTCTTAATTACTCTTCCAGGATACGAACATATGTTTCATTTTGTTTGAGATGAGGTAACCTCAGCTCGCGATGGTTACTTGTTACAGATGAATACACATTTTCTTAAATCTGTATTTTGTAGGTATGATTTTAATTTCACACTACACGCACATAAGATTCGCGCTTTCGTTTTTATTTGTGTTACAAAATTGTTTATAGAAAATAATAAGTGCAATGTCAAATTTCCATTAATTATTATGTTCTATAATATTTTTACGAAAAAACACATATTAAAGAAGACATTTACGAATGTAACAATTAAGGCTGAGCAATCCCTCTACTTGTCCTTCTTGGCCGGTTTAGTGACAGATTTGTCATTTACGTAAATCTTAAGGAAGAATGGTGAGTGTGCTCAGTTGATGAAGTCTCTGCGTGTGGGAATGTTTTTTTTTTTTAGAACCTGTTTTTATACTCGGGAAAATAAGAAACAAAACAGTATAATCGTGGAATTTATTCTGACGCCAGCAATTGCTAGCGGTGTGAAAAAAACAGATCATTAGGAATTAATAGTACTTGATTGAATCATTAAACTGCTGATGAGGTGGGATTAGCGAAGTGTGACCTCCAGCCATAGTTACGTCGGTGGGACCTACGTAACGTGTCCTGTCGCCTGACATAGGATTGTAGTCAGAGTTTACGGCTGGCCTCACTCTCATGTGTAAGAATGTTTTTATGTGCATACATACATCTTGTATGCATTTAAAACACTCGTAAAAATATATAACTTTTGAAATATTTATTTTACTAATTTCTCTATTGAGTTTCATTACGCTAAACAAAATATTACACCCTAAATATTACACATAAAAAAAAGTTATTTTTTTCAGACTTGACATTTCATGTAGTAGCCCACTGCTATCAGTCCGATTTTGCTAAAAAATCACACAAAAAATATCATTATGGAAAACTGAAAATGATAATCTTTAAAACTATTAGATGATTTTAGTAGGGGTTCGGTCAAGGTAGATCCATAAAAAAATACAAATTAAAAAAAAAATGTATTTTTTAAAAAGATTATCTGCCAACGTTTCGGCTTATATTGTAAGTCATCTTCAGGGCTATCATGAAGACGAGAGAGGACGTCCTGTCCCTAAGTTCATGTGTAGTCATGGAAATGTAAACTTAGGGACAGGACGTCCTCTCTCATCTTCATGATAGCCCTGAAGATGACTTACAATATAAGCCGAAACGTTGGCAGATAATCTTTTTAAATAATACATTTTTTTTTAATTTGTATTTTTTTATGGATCTACCTTGACCGAACCCCAACTAAAATCATCTAATAATAATTTCTACGGTCAAAAAACTCTCCTTTTGATAATATTTAAAGAGTTGACCATCTGACAACAAAAACAACCACTTACACAAACATATATAAATCTTAATGATCATAATTTTTTAGTTTACTTGTTTGAAGGTTCGTTGGCCGTCAAGTATTATACTGGAGAAACTTATTAACAATAAACTATAATTACATGTATAAATGTATAAACAGTAAACAGTTTAGTTCTGCACTCTGTGATGTGACCATAAACCAGACATCACTATCGCCCTACAAGTCAAAACGTCGGCTATAATAAAATAATTACCCAATAATTTTGGAGTATTTTTTTTTCTGATCCCGGCCGAAACCCTTTCTAATTTCTCCAGTATAATTATTTAGTGAAAGAATCGAATAAAATTTCAATAAATATGTCATGAAAATATGCTAAATAGCTCTAAAAAAAAAAGAGGCCCTTCTAATGAGTTTTTCTCTAAGTTAGCATCAAAATAATAGATCGTTCTCACACACAATGATATAGGAAGCAACATAAAAGAAAAAAACAGGTGGCAATGGGAATAAAACTAAGGTCGGATGAAATAAAACATCAGTACCTGTGTGTAATGAAAGACTTGCACCGATTTTGACTGACAATACCCAGCAAGTAGTGGAGAGAAGAGAGATAGATGAAAGATGGTCCACTTGAAAGGTCTTGTAACTCCAACGAATAAAGAAGAAATAGCAGTGGCCAATAAGAAAGGCGATAAGAAAAAGGGATGATACACAGTGTGTGTATGGGGAGGGGGTTGTTTTGAGAACGATAAAAGTGTTTGAACACGAGGAGTACATCTGTCTTCGTTTTGTGTGGTGCCCCACTGACCTGAGACCACTAGATAGATTTCTGTATGACGCACAGGCACCAAGGTATATCCAGACAAAGATATGAAGGCAACGTTTCTCGTGAACAGAATTCCGAATCAAGGAAATCAAACTATTCACATCGGTACCAAGATGAGAGAGCAGAAGCTGAAAATGTGGGTCGATCATATTTAACGGGGCGTCTGTGTTTTAATACTTTTAATTTCAAGGCACTCGTCATTTTTAAAATAACAAAATTCGCTGTTTAAGCCGAGCAATTCAATGAACTCATTAATGGAGGGGGAGGTGAGGTTTAAGAAAAAGATCAAACTGAAAAATTGCCAATATTGTAATTACATATTGGGTTTAAAAAAATCAACATAATAAGTGTAAAATTTAATTTTCAAAAGTCCAAGTTCTACAACATTTTTAAGTTATATATATATATATATATATATATATATATAGAGAGAGAGAGAGAGAGAGAGAGAGAGAGAGAGAGAGCACCCCGCTTTANATATTTAATATAATTAATAAAGTATTTATGATTATTAAGTACTTCCCCCACTCTTTTTCATTCTCTTCTTAAACTTGTAAAGTGAAGTTAGTCATCTGCTCCTATCAATGAGGAGAGGACAAAAAGATCTCGGCCTACCTATGAAGGAGGGGATTTTGATAAAGGACTTGTACCTTATCATGTTTATCTAATCAGTAGTTATATTCACACAAATTTTTATAATCCTGGCATTTCTTGTCTAATACTTATAAATTCATGAGTTTGCACTTGCCACATGTGTACCATAATGTGATGGCCACGATTGACATCTTGGACTTTGGTTTAATCAACCATTCTCTTTACAGCCCAGTAACCACTTTCTGTCCCCAAATTTCAAAAAGGAAGGCGATTTGAGGAAGAAGACCAACTCAAAAAGGCTATTAATGTCCATCTGATTTCAAAGAAGAAAAGTATTATTTGGGAGGAGGGAGGTTTAGAAAAAAAAACTGTAACAAATAACTATAAAATATGGTATGAATTAAGGATGGAATAAAATAGTAATATTACAAAAATAATTGAAACTATAAATATATAATTATCGATTTAAAGGAACATGCCATTGGGTCAATGAAGGGAGAAAGCAATGAACCATTTGCGAGCTACGTCAACGGTGAATGAGTTAATAAATGGTGTACGTAAAAGGAAAACTAACATGAAATATTGTATTTTATTATAGTTTAAACATTATGCTTTATCGGTTTATAAGTTTTGTTTTTTTGGTTATTATTATGCATTAATAATTTTTATATTGGTTTTGTTACGTACCATGTGATCTGATGGTGATGGCAAGAAATTCAGGCCGAAACGTCGACTAAAATATAAACTTTTTGAATTTTGGATGTACTTTGTTGACCGTCGAGTTCTTTGAGGAGAGGAATTCGATCATGGGAGCTGAATAATCAAAAACTTATTTGTAATCCAAAAAAACATTTTTTTTTTAATTTTCGACAACGCTTCTGTCTGAATTTCAGGCATTCATCAGGGAAAACAGGGTGATGGGGGAAGAGAGAGACTCCTGTTCTACGGTAACAAAATTATGACTGGAAAGAGTCAGAGCAGGATAAAGCATTAGGATATTCTTGATTTGGAATATCAAGATACCTTATCAGTTCAAGACAATTGATAAGAACAGGACACCATATGACATCAGACTATATACCACAATGCAGTTGAGAACACAGGTACATGAAGACAATACACTCCAAAGGGCATTAACATAGGGTACACTATCAAGAAAATCATTAATTAAGATTGACTTGATGTGGAATATCAGGATACACCATTATATATCAGGATATGAAAAAAAAAAAAATAAATAAGGACGGGACATCATAGGACATTAGAGCAAGGATACACCGAGACAAGGCATCAAAACAAGATGTATAGGTATAAAATAAAGTCAGCTTGATTCGGCAAAGGGAGGACAGATTGGAAAAGGGCATCGAAAAAATAAAGACCAGGCAAGAGATGAGCAGATAAGGGAATCGAGACAGGAAAACATATAAGGGCAGGACACATCATCACATGTTCTATGCCGTGTGGACAAGGTAGTAAGGACACATCCAGACTGGGCAAGACAAAAGGACAGAAATAAAATATATAGAAGAAAAAATAGATTGATAAATTGATTTAAAAGAATCAAATGGGTTATTGAGTGAAACAGCATAACACATTAGCTATAAAATAATCGCTAATCTAATCATTTGAGGTCTGAGTGAAGCGATTGAATAAAAATAATAATAATTTCTACATATTTGGCGGGTGTCAGTGCCTCTTCGCGGGAAAAATAATGCAGTAATGTCGGTCTTCTTTTTCATTGCTGAGTTTCAGGCAATTATAGTATACTTTGCAAAGACTTACTCTCCCTTTCTTGTGCTATCCAGGAAATGACAACAAATTGAGAAAGTGAAAATAAATTAATAATTAAATTTTGAAATGAATGTAAAATAATTTGGCACTTCAGTTGTAAGTGGGTATGAAATCTTTTATGATAATACCATATAAACATACAAATTTATTTTCGCGCTATCTACACTGGAGCATATGAAGTGAAAATTAATAAGACAAACAATATTTATTGTTTCTTACATATATAATAAATTAATTTCTTTAATTAAACCATCACACACATTTTTTTATTAATAAAACCATTTAAAATGCCGTCTAAACATTATTAACTTTTTTTCCCATCGATAACTGTGTTTTTTTTTTAAATCTGTCGGTAGAAGATGTAACACAAACTTCAACAGGAACTCTAATACCGTTTCAAATTCCTGAGAATATATCTTAGCCATGTTTTAGACTAATTAAAACTGTCAAAAGATTACGGCTGGGACAAGTTATGGACAAGAAATTTTGTGCTTATTCAAAGAGCTATTTTCTTTAGTTTTTTCTCACCCATTCAACTAATTATGAAAAATATCTCCAAGTTAATTTTCTTAGTCTTATTCATTTATTAGGGGAATAACTTGAATGAATTGTTAATATAATAATTGAATAATTTTCCCAGTTCCTTAAAACCTTAAGATACCCATGTGCAGTGAATTCTCTACTGAGAAGTTGAAACTGGTTAAAAACATATGGATTTCAGTCCACTATCTGGAAAGGCTTTTACCGAAGGGTAATGGGATTGGAATAGGGTGGCTTCACCAAGATCGCTCCTTCCCAATGATCCTAATGTCAGAAAAAAAAATCTTTTATGTGCCGTGTTTTTAAAATAATAAAGTTCGTGATCAATAGTAATTTCATAATTAAAGTGATAAAAGTTATACAATTTTTTTTCTATCTAATCTACGATATAATTAATTACGACAGTACTTTTAAAAAACATGATTATATATATATATATAT
>KZ807662.1:11358-22255 GCA_000696205.2 Oncopeltus fasciatus | reverse complement strand
ATACATTTCCGTCTATATATATTTCCATCTCAGTGAAATAATTTTAAAACATATAGTATAGTTAACGAATTAGATTCTATAATCCTCAAAACAAATATTTTCGGACACTTTCCTGAAAATTAAGATTAAATTTAATGATATTTTAAAGAATAAGAAGCACGGATTTTTCCCTAAAACTCAACGCCAAAGAACTACTAATGAAACAGCCCATCAAATGAGGGTATCCGAACTCTAAAAATTGACAGTTTAAAGGAAATTGAAATATTTCTTGAAAGATACATAGTGGTCACATGGCAAGAATTTTAAGAAAAAAAAAAAATCAAAATTTCTCACGGATCTTACTTAAGTGAAACAAAAAAAATTCGGTCGATTTTAGCAGTCATGCCTTTTACGCCTCTTGTTCTCTTCGGATTGTATATAAATTTTCCTCATTTACTCCATATACAGATAGACTTTTAATACAACATAGTAAATCTGCTGAGATTACATAACTCTTGTGTGATGGAGAGTTTAAAATAATTTTTTTTTTCTCTTGCTGAGCGGTGTACTGATTTAAAACCAGGTAGTAAACATCTATACATAGAATGTAGGGAACATCCATATACGTATACCATATGACAACTTATGAGTTGTAGGGATTGGAAGTTATACGCCCATGGGACTGTTACCCGCAGTAGGGGGAAAGTTGTGCATTCAGTAACACTTTCTAATGCCTGTAGTTAATATGGGATTGTGCAAGGTGATTGCGCTAGGACATAATTCGGCCGGGGATAGATTGCCTCTTACGTAGGGGCGTTATGCTTTACTGCTACCTGCATTCCATCTGGTGTTATTTCTGATTTCAGGCTGTGCTCATAACGAGACAGACGGCCGTCTTGCCGTCCTCACTGCACACAGCGAGCTACACCGCTTCCAAGTGAATGAACACTATGACGTAATAACCAAGTGTTCATTGCCTATCATTGCCTGAACCTACAGAACTATGAGATTGTTTCATTTACTGCAAGTGCCGAAAAGAAAAAGAGTAAATTGGATGGTACGAAACGAACGGACTGATTTCACGAGAAAAAAAAAAGTAGTCAAAAAAGTTAAGGTATTACCTGAAGAAAATCATGAATCCTCCAAGTCATTACAAATGAAAGAACGAAAAAAAAATTGATATAAAAATAAAATAATAGAATAACAACTGTTGACTGTAAATATTGAACCTGGAACCTTTGTCTCATTAATATAGCAACCAGTGTACAGCCATGGCTCTCTACACACACACACACACACACTTATATACATATATACACACACTCATACACATATATAGCGGTTTGCTTTGTAGATCTCGTAGAACATTAACCGCCTGCAAAGCCACCTAACCACTATGGCGGTGGCTTTCCAATTTCCTACATTGAACTCCAGAGCGACTTTCTTTTTCTGTCATTCCATCTCGTTCAGGATTTTCCTTTGGGTTGGCTTTCGACCAATGAAGCATTCATTGTCATTATCAGAGATCCAGATGGATTGTTTTTTGTCATTTTTCGAGCCCAACTTGGCTTTTGTATTTTGCGTTTTTAAGTGTTTTTATTTTCTTTTAACAGTTCATCATATACCTACTACCTCCATAATTATTAATCCCTGTTTGATTTGGATACCGTGATCGTTAGGAGGGCTTTATATGAAAATATTATAATTTCCTTTTCAGGGTATTTGTTAAGACCCAAGTTTCAGAGCCATTTTATCATTATATTGAACACTTATAGTTTAAGGGCTTCGGGGATTATTCTTGATTTTTGTGTAACTGAAGAGAAGGCCCGATTCATTTATCAATATATATATATATATACATANGGGGGGGGGGGGGGGGGGGGGGGGGGGGGCGTTCTCCTGAGGTCTATGTGGGAAGAGCTCAGGGGTCCAGGGGCAGACAGGTGAAACCTGCTTAAGTGCCTTCCATTGTAAGCGACTGCGGACTCCACGATGTCTGCCCGCGCTCCCCCCACTACTCGCCCCCGAATTCCTTTTGTCTTAAACCGCTCTCCCGCAGAATGGAGGGGAGGAAGAGAAAATAAAAAGGATACTTCATTGTTTATTTTTCCCTTCGTTGAACCGGAGAGAGGTTATGGGGAAGCCAAGAATATCGTTCCACAGCTGTCATCATCCAATTTTTTTCAATGTTTAGTTTTTTATTGGAGATTAGTCATTATTTTATTTTGAGTTCAGTCATGGAGTGGATACGTTTCCAGATATTACAATGGTGACTTCTCAACAGTTTAAACTACAGAAAAGTTTAGTTCAATTTTACTAATTAACCCTACATATGCAATCTCTCATACCATAAATCAACACATACACATATATTTTTAATAAGAGAGAATTACTGAATGTTGAGCTCTATCTTCCATGTTATCAAAATTTGGCTAATTTTCTTGTGTCTCTTATCAAGACATATTTTTTAAAAGAAATTAAAAAGTTGTTTTACAACCTTTTGTGGTTGATTTCACATTATAATTAAAATTATATAGCCATCCGCTTTAAAAACCCATAATATTGGGTACTATGATAAAATAAAATTATAGCCATTTTATTGTTTCTTTACAATAAGAGGAAGAATTTTATAAGTGAACAGTGATTCATAGTGATTGTCGGTATGACTAAAACTGTGTCTATATCTGTGTGAATATTGATTGAATAATTCCAAATCACACCCAAAGAAAAACAAANTATTTGCATGATACAATTACAATTTAGTGTATCATTCATCATTATTATATATTATTAAAATTGTTGTGAGTTTTTTTTTGTTTTTTATTGTTGTCTCAAATATGGTTGAAGTTCAGAAATCTGACATATATTAATTGGTATAATTAAAGTGAAGGGATATTATTTTTTGAAAATATCTATTGGTTTATATTCACCTGAGGTCAACTCCATCTATTTTTCACTGAATGTACGCTAAAATAAAAGAAAGTTCTAAGGGTAGATAGGAGGGAGTAGTAGTAAGGTGGGCCTAGGGACATGTTTGGACGCTACCAGCTCCATCTGCAATGCAAATACGGTACTTCCGCGGCTATAACCGCTGCAGTTTATGGAGACATTCCTCTGGTCGCGTATTCCCAGCAGAGCTGAGGAGGATGACTCTGCAGACAATTCTTGGAGACCACTTGGAACCGGTTAATCCTCATCGGTAGGCTTTTAATTGCGCCAATAAGAATGTAGCCGTTATTTTGAGGGTATACTATCTTTTCAGTATACCCATCGTAATGGCACATGAGCAGAACTTGAGGTAGGGTATGGTTGTTTCTAAATAAGCATTCATTTCCAGATGTACCAGCTCCGTCAGGTTAAGGCGTCTTTCGAGTCATGGTGGGACGTCGTGTCCAAGATGAGGGCCTAGCCAGAATGCCCACGATGTTAGCACACGCCAAGGTATTGATACAATGGATCTCATCATCGCAGTTATGGTTGCATTCCATGGTGTGATCGATCATGAGGTGCCTCGCACGGTCATTAGGAGAATCATACAACAAATGAATTAAAAAAAAAAAACTTTATTATTAATTACTTTCTACATGTTTTTGTATCAAGTAATGTGCTGGTTAATATTCACAGTATAAATAAATTTAAAAAGAAGATATGAAAAGAAAAAGTAACAAAGAAACAANGATATATATATATATACACACGCGCGCGCGCGATCTGGTGTCAGCAATTCTACAATAATGAAACCAACTTCAATATTTAAGCATATTTTTTCAAAATTAATTTTGATGAATGATGATGTTTCATTCAAAACATTCACTTTTAAGCAGAAAAGCTCGATATCCTCAACTTAGTTATGGAAGCGTGTGAGGAAAAAGATGCCTATTGTTGTGGAGTGGTATCCCGTTAAGCCAAATGTGACACGAGTATCCAGGACTACAAAAAGTACCAGAAGTCCGTTGTATCTTGGCCGGCGAGAAATGAGCGTTTTCAACATTTGGGGAAGAAACAGATATTTATCTGATCCACGTACTTGCTTATGAATCCATGGAAGAGAAAATAAAAGAGGAATCAATTTGGAACGCTATGGAGGAATTTTAAAAAATTATGAAGAAATTTTTGGATGGACAATTTAAGGAACGTGCTAGCAATGAGGAAGGATTGTAGATACACTTGGACAAGGCCATCGAAATGATAATGGTAAAATACTCTTCAGGTTGTGTAAGGAATTTGAGTTGCAAATAATGAACACATTCTGTCAGCATAGAGATATACGCAAGTTAACGTGGGTAAACATAGTTTCATAAGGTACATAAGTCAGCTCTAAATGAAAATTATATTATCAAAAATTTAATTTTATACAGGAGAGGTGATTTACAGTGCAATATCCCGGGTTTTCCACAATAGCAAATGAGGTAGTGACCATCATTAGTAGAATGCATTTCCACTCAGCCAAAGGAAGTTAATAATCAGGTATCATGCTAAAAAATGAAAAATAAACTCGATTACCAAGTATACAATGTATCCTGAAAGATAAGTCTATCCGCTACCTATATAGAAAAAGACTAGATGAGAAGCTGAAGAACCTAGTGGTGTTGGACTATGAAGGGATTTGGCAGTGCTTGAAGTGCGCTTTGAACGCAGCAGCTTAAGAGGCATTGGTCGTAAAGTAGAGGAGAAAAATACGGCTCTGGACAAGTAGCTAAGAGCTTGAACATACAGTGGCAAAAAAGTGAAGCATGTCAAGAAACAAACCACAGCCTGTGATGGAGTCGATCCGGGGAGTGATATCTTCAACAGAAAGTGAAGCAGGTTTACAGCCGATCCCATCAAGCGAGTGGAAAATGCAATGTAGCAAGCAAATGACCGAGACAAGTTGGAGTTTGCCTCTATCAAACCTGGACCTTGCAAGAACTGTCTTACGAAGAAATGAAAAAGAGACAGCTGAGACTTATTAAAGTTATTTTTAAATTTTTAAGAGTTATTTTTAAAAGTTATTCTTATATAACTATTGGTTTTTATTATGTATATTTAAAGCAACATCAATGGAATGAATAGATCTTGAAGATTGGATAGAAATACCAAATGTTTCAATCTAAAAAAAACTAACCCGCACTGCAGAAATGTTTTGCTGTTAGTGTCTCCACTTTTTCTTTCAACTAGGTTTGTGGCAGAACGCTACTGCTAATGGACGTTCGAGATATTGCATTGAAATAATAACTGCAGTGTTTCTTCTGCGAACCTGGAAATTCACATTATTATGAATGGGGGTTAGGCCAAGTCCGATTCTTGACAAAAAAATTAAAATTGAAATTGAAAAGGTTCTGGTAGCCCTGATGTTTATTTAAATTCAAAGTAACTCGGTAAATTCGAGAGAAATAATTTACCTGAAACAGTAAATATGACTTGAAAAATCGTTATAGATATTATATAGTCTGAAATAAAGCGGTATGAAAATTTACATATATCCAAGTATGTATTCAAAAATATATTCTGTTAACTTGCAAAATCGCATTACCTAGCAAGTAAACGAAAACCGACTCTTGCTTAAATTGTTTTCATAATAAAGAACAACTAGTGTTCTCTACACTCTTTCTTCCTCCTGTTTTATTATATATATGCGTGCATGAATTGACCCGTCTTGACTTTGTGGAAGGGTTGGGAACTTTGGATCCAGGTTCGATTCCTGGCTGGGACAGATAGTTTTTTATATTCTATTCCCTCTCATTAATTGTTCTTAATTATAAAGAATTATTATATCAAGATAATTTTCAACAATTGCATTAATGTCACTTGTTAGAATTTCAATATCATCAACATCATATAAAAATATAGGACATGTCCATAGTTTTATGTCGTTATTATTGTTTAATGTAACCCGCTCAGTTGTCAAGTGAGGTTGATTGTAAAAATAAATTATTGTTTGTAACTTGCACTTCTTTGTACCATTGACATAATCGATTTCGTGAGACAGACGCTTCTATTGTTCCTGCTCAGGAGAGGTTGCACTGATGTTTTACTGGTTTTTTTGCGTGGTTAGAAAAATCGAACGGCACATTCATGATTTAGTCATATTCTTCTTCAGAGATTAGGACTGTATTATTACTTTTTTTTTGGATTATTTGTTTTATTCGATTTTCTTATACATAATTTCGGGTGAATCCAAATATAGGTGTTCCGCTATTACTATCCCGTGGGAATAACGTCACACTGGAAACTTCGGTGCTAAGCCACTATAACCAAACAAAACATGTGACTAAGCAAAAATGGAATAGAATAGAATTCAAATAGAATCCTTAAGAAGAAAAATAAAACTTATTTTATATTGTTCACGTAGGCTTCTGATTTTATATTACCATTTTAACATGGATATTCGCTTCGCAAACATCTCGAGAAGGAGACCCCCAAACCCGCCAATTAAAAAAAAGTTTGGCAAGCAGTTAAATTCTTAAATCAATTTTTGTATAGAAAATTTTTTTTTTTACAGATTTGTATTTTAGAATAATAAATAGACTTAATTTATAATTGTAAAATGAATGTTTGCTCCGCCAAATTTGGGGGGGGGGCGGAGACCCTTCTAATCCCCCTAAAAAAAATTGGCAGGCGGATAGACAGATCTGTGAAATGTGTAGATCATTATTTTGTATAGATTAGTATTTTTTTATATTAATAGAATACATTAAATGGATCTAATAAAATTCCTGTTATCAGTTTATTAAGCATTTAATTCCATAATAATTATATTTGGAGTACCCTACTAAACTATTATTTAACATCACAGTTGTATTTGTATGTAAGAGGTTAGGTTTGGTTATGTTAGCGAACTTTTAATGTCTATAAACAATATCGCTAATGATAAAATGCAGAGCTAGATAATCTTTCGTGTGACGTCATTTTAACGTCACAAATTGTATAGTATTCGTGTGGATCACCTATATTTGGAATTAACCCTATATTTTTTCGGTAGGAGTAGATAAATTCTTCTCCAGTTAATATTAACTACGTAACTATCTTAGTAATTTTTTGAGTATAAAACCGGTAATATAACATAAAACGAAGTAAAAAACAATAAAACTAGTAATAATAATTATAAAACTATCATACCTTCTACTATCCGTCTTCATTGGTTTCTGCAAACCATCTTCTGTTGGCGAGCGCTGTCGGTCATTGTCCATCTTCTGGCCGAATACATGCGTTCACTGTCACTGTCTGTATTCAACTCGTTGTATTCAACTGTATTAAATCGAGTTGAATACAGACAGTGACAGTGAACACATGTATTCGGCCACGAGGATGGGCAATGTCCGAAAGCGCTCGCCAACAGAAGATGGTTTGCAGAAACCAATGTAGAAGGATAGTAGAAGGTATGATAGTTCTATATTCATTGTTAGTGATAATAACCCTTTAGATTAATAATTATAAANTTTTTTTAGATGGATATAATCCTGAATGAATGTATTCATTTATTTTTAAGTAGAATAAGGGCTTATGAGCAGCTCATTATAAATATCTACATCAACGTGAACTAGCAACAATCATTGATAAGGAGAGACACTATAGGCATACACAGAAGTGTGTGGACGAAGCCAGGAAAGATACAGAAGGCAATGGAATTATTAGAAAATGTAATGTACGAAAGAAAGGTGTTCAAAAGCTCCATTTTAGGAGAAAACACAAAAATATAAGCCCAGATTTATATATTAGAGCAGAAATAGATCAGAAGAAGAAAAGTGAATCACGCAAGGATTGAGCAAAGTAAGTGAATTCCTCAGCATGTAGTTCACTGAAAATTTATATTTGATCTTTCCCTAAAAAAAAAAAAAAAAATTAACATCAATAAACAAACCTATGTTGACAATTTTTAGTGCAAGGGAACAGAATAAAAAATCTAACTGTTCCAGTAGAACCTGGATCTCCTGCTATCCGGGCCAGTGAATTTGCCATTTATGCTACCAGGACAAGTCTGATAAGTTATTAAATTCCCCGCAATAGTGTTGAGAGTCCAACCTCCGTGGCCGACGAATATATCGTCTTATGCTCGGAGAAGCTGACATTATCAAGCTGTTTAAATGACTCTCGTTATTTAGTTTTAAAAGTACATAACTAGAGTCATTTAAACAGCTTGACAATGTCAGCTCCTCCGAGCATAAGACGATATATTCGGCTGCCTCGGAGGTTAGACTCTCGACACTAGTGCGGGGAATTTAATAACTTATCAGACTTGTCCTGGTAGTATAATTGGTAAATGCATCGGTTCGGATAGCAGGAGATCCAGGTTCGAGTCCTGACTGGGACAGTTAGATTTTTTATTCTGTTCCCTTGCACTAAAAATTTTTAAAATTTACATGGGATTATAACGAAAAACCATCATTGCCTTTCGTTATCCATGTCAGAGCTACTTCCCGAAATTCATTAAGAAAACGGAAAACAGAGTCCTTAGAAACTAAACCACACACACCCACACACACACACACACACACACACACACACACACACACACACACACACACATGAAGTAAAGTAACGTAAGTAATAGTTCTGGAACAAACAAATGAGAAAAATGGCGGCTCCCAAGGTTTCCCGCCAAAGAATATGTACACCTCATAGCTAGAGGAGCGATTTTCCTCAGGTCCATAAAGATTTTTAGGCGAATTTTCCGCAGGACCATAGAGCATTTTAGGCAATTTTCCTACCTCATGACTTATGGCACCATAGGAGCCACCTACCTCACAGTTGGGTTCAAAGTGATTTTAGCGAATAACCTACATCATGGCTGGTGACGTGTGAGCCAATTTTCCACAGGTGGGTTGAGATTACAGCAAATTTCCTACGTCACGACATCTTGAAACTTCCCAAAAAGTCTTTTTCATTCTTGCAGAGAGCTCCTTTGACGTTCTGTCAGCCTGATAGTCGTCACGGCCCCTTGATACTCCCCAACCAGTCTTCTTCAATCAGAGAGCACCTGTGATGTTCGAACGTGATGTTCTCTCATCCTGATAGTCGTCGAGGCATCTTGAACCTCCTGACCAATCTTTTTCAATCTTGCAGAGAGCTCTTTTTTACGTTCTGTCATCCTGATAGTAGTCTTGGCACTTTGATTCTTCTCTACCAATCTTTTTCGATCAAGCGGAGAGCTCCTTTGACGTTCTGTCAGCCTGATAGTAGTCTTGGCACTTTGATTCTTCTCGACCAATCTTTTTCGATCAAGCGGAGAGCTCCTTTCACGTTCTGTCAGCCTGATACTCGTCTTGGCACTTTGATTCTTCTCGACCAATCTTTATCGATCAAGCGGAGAGCTCCTTTCACATTCTGTCAGCCTGATACTCGTCTTGGCACTTTGATTCTTCTCCACCAATCTTTTTCGATCAAGCGGAGAGCTCTTTTTTACGTTCTGTCATCCTGATAGCAGTCTTGGCACTTTGATTCTTCTCTACCAATCGAGAGGTCCTTTCTTAACGTTCGTTCTATCTATCGAAAAAGACTGGTCAAAAAATTTCAAGTTGCTGAGGCGAGTATCAGGTTGACAGAATGTGAAAGGATTTCTTTCTGTAAGATCGGAAAAGACTGGTCAAGAAGTTTCAAGTTGCTGAGACGACAGACAAGTTGCTTGACAGACCGTGAAAGGAACATTCTGTAAGATCGAAAAAGATTTGTCAAGAAATTTTAAGATTTCGTGACGAGTATCAGACTGGCAGAACGTGAAAGCAACTCTCTGCAAGATTGCAAAATACTGGTCAATAACTTTAAATAATATTTTTTTTTTTCATTTCTTTCCATTTTTTCTAAAAATCCTTCATTCTCTTGCCTCCATTCCTCCTTTCCTCCTCCTCTTTTTAACTATAGAGATTTGTCTAAAATTATGTTGATTCAATCGAATGATCTAACATAACCTATTATTAAAATGTCTTATTAATTAACATATTTTATTATAAATGGAGAGGTTGGACCTAAACCTCAATTTCTCTATTTAGGTCGCGGGCTAGGTTATGAACGCCCCTACACCATGAATGACGGTCATTAGCGAGTCCAATAATGCTTGTAAATAACGGTCGCTGGCGAGGCTCTGATCGCACGTAAACCGTGAATAATGTTCACTGTAGGGGCTTTTAACGCCCGTACACTTGTGTGTGAATGTTTGTGAGTAATAGAGGAATGTTCGAATCCTAATACCTCATACTAAGGTCACTGGCGAGGCTATGAACTCCCGTAAACCTTTGTGTGAATGGATTCGTTTGCGTCACAAAGCCAGAAATGTTCTTCATGACGCCTACGAACCTACCCCCTCAATGCATCTCCAACTTAACGTGGTGAGGAACTTTACACTAAGGATGCTTAATGTTGAGATCATTCGAAAAATCAAATCTACATTGATGTTATAATATTCTGGAGGTCAAAGGTCTTCTGAAAAGACAATAACAGGGAAAGGAATTAGTCCATCACTGTTGTAGGGTAGGTTACTAGGTAATTCGGCAGGATAGGTTACTTCAAGGTTACAAGGAAATTCGCCGGGGAAGGTTATGTTTTAGTTGATAGGAAAATTGCTAAAATATCTATGTTCTCATCTGTGGAAAATTCTCTTCTATGACATCACCAGCGATAAGGTAGGAAATTCGCTTATAACTCGTGGGGCCTCCTAGGATGTAAGTTGCTCATATAATTTGACTTTCCATCACGATTTTAATATCCTGTTTGTTCAAGAACTGATCTCCACCCATTTCACACACTTTCATAGCAGGCACCCATTTAACCTTAATCAATGTGCCCAATCCCTATTGTCGAACTCTAATCCTTAGATGACTGTGACTGAAAATTCACATTTTCAGTCATGGAAATGTGAACTTAGGGACAGGACGTCCTCTCTCATCTTCATGATAGCCCTGAAGATGGCTTACAATGTAAGCCGAAACGTTGGCAGATAATCCTT
>KZ807661.1:347923-360099 GCA_000696205.2 Oncopeltus fasciatus | reverse complement strand
TAGCTAATACAAATAGATTCGACGGTTTCCCTACACGTGAACATGCAACATATAGTTGTCCATGAGAAAAACATGGATTTTCTAAATCTAAACCACAAATGGACATTGTTTGGCCTTGAGATTTATTTATAGACATGGCAAAAGCTAAACGAATTGTAAACTGTAGCCTTTTGAAGGGTATGGTAGAATCTGACGGTATCATTGGAATACGTGGCAACAGGACCCCTTTTCCTTTAAACTTCCCAGTTAAAATGGTTGCTTCAAGAATATTTCCGGTGATCTTTTTGATGACCAAACGCGTACCGTTGCATAATTGAGGTGGATTCAAATTACGTATAATAGGGGAACCAATCTTTAATCGCAGATTATGTGGTGGCATTCCAGGCATATTCGTAGGAGAATAATAAGGGAACCAATCTTTAATCGCAGATTATGTGGTGGCATTCCAGGTATATCCAGTGAGTCTAAAAACTCAACTGGAAAATTTACACTTTCATTTTCATCAACAACAGTATCGATTGATTTAAAAGACATCAGATCGCCTGGTAACAACTGTTGTATCTGGAAGTTAATTTCGTCAACACCAACATTTTTGGCTGCCAAAATCGACCGATGACTGAGACTGTCATGATTCAAGTAATTATTCTGTATATCCGGAAAAATACTCTGAATCAATTCATTTTTTTCCTGAAGAACAGTGCAGAAATTGTCTGGCAGTTTAATGCATTGCGTATTTGGTTGCATTTCTATTTTACAAATAACACCAATTTGACACGGTCCAACCCGGAAGAAGAAACGGTAAATATTAGTTGCACTGTTGCCAATCAGATGGTGCCATAGTCGCGGCGTTAGTGTACCAGCGGGAGTTTAATGGTTTCCCTCGTGAACATTCGGGCTCCCAGATTGTTGAGACCCTGGTTACCTATCCTCCTCTTCAGGTGAAAAATCTTCTTAAAAATGTTAATCCCAACCAAAAAGCTTAAACCCTGTAGGCTATTCAAGCTTAATGGGAGGTGAACGCAGGAACTTCTGCAGAACTAACTGATAGTATATCCGAGTGTGAATGGGTTAGCGTAAGCGGTTATAAATATTTGAGGCCTGAACAAACGCACAACGCACTTGTGTATGTAGTTTGGATCGTGTACCAAATTATTAGCTTGTGCATTCGAATTGACGATTTTTTTTATTAAATTTTTCATGATAAATAGATGAAAAGCTGTTTTTTTTTTAAACATATATATTAAAATGAAATTCCCATTGCTTACCTCCCTTGCAGTCGTTTTCCACCTCCAAGGCGCACATGTTGGGAAACGTCTTCTTCGCCCCCGTTGACTGCTTCCTTCCACAGACTGGCGCATAGTTGTAGGTGCAGAGTCTTGTGCCGCACTCAGCTGCCCAGCAAGCGCTCAACATACCTGGAAATAGTTTCGGCGTACATAAGGGTAATCTCTTCTTATTAGGGTAGTGTCAGTTCATTTCAATGGGATGGAATCGTAAATACACATGACGGAAAACGTCCCTCACATCATTTAATAGATGGAAAGGTCCAAAAACACACACACATACACGTATATATATATATATATAGTATGTATGTATGAACAGGAGGGAGAAAGAGAGTAGTAAATGCACAAAAAGGAAAGAAAAAATTAAAATAGTAAAATTTTTAGGGAGATATCTTACCCTTCGTCAGAGAGGAGTGAAGAGAGACTGGGCTTCTCTTCACATCTGAGCTTGAATGACAATTCTGTACTCATAAGTCAGGGGTTCGAATCCCGCCCTGGGCAATCTTTCATCGACAAATTAAAACTTAAAGTAGAGTGGCCTCTTCCTCCATGATCCTGAGTGGGGTTACATGAGAGGAAGTAGCAGAAGAACAGGTCTCCAGAGTGCAGGGCTCTGCCATATAAACATTACAAGTAAGATAGATTGTGTAGGGCGACTACTCACAGAAGAGGAAGGTGAAGATGAGGAAGTACTTCATGTCGCTCGTGGAGTCGATGGTGCACAGTCTGGCGGGCGTTGATTAGGAGTATTTATACCAGCGGCCGACAGATAGAGTCACAGTTCCAAGGCCTCTGCACTGGTCGGCTTTTTGTTCTGCTTGGAGTCAGGCTGACTCAAAAGCTACCGGGAATCCCCTCAACATCGCTCCTTATACATTACTCTTTGGACGTCCTGCTCAAGGAAAACTTCATCTGAAGCGGGCACGACCTCTTCACAAATTTTGTTTACCACAACAAAAGCATTACAATTGGAGTCTTTTTTTTATTCATTTTTTTTATTTGTTTGTTTTATTTACAAATGAACTATTGTACTCGAATCTGAAAAGTAAAACAAGAGAGAAAGAAAAATTAATTTTATTCTGGGACATAAGACCCCTTGAATAACAAGGTCACAGCTGACAGTATAGTTGATTCTGACTAATTGTAACAATAAAAATAAAAAGTACAAATAAACAATAGGCTAATAATATAAAATATTATGAACAGAACTATGATAATATTTACAAGAACAGAAATAAAACAAATAAGTAATTTATACAAAAACGACTAAAAAATACAATAAACAATATAGGCTCAAAAAGAAAATGAGTGCTACACAAGAAAAAACAATCAAAATCAAAACTAATAGAATAACAATAAATCATGATAAAAATAAAAATTAAACAAGATATAGTTTAGCAGTTCCTGATACCCAATTATGCAGAGAGGATTAAAAGGATGCGAGCGAGGAAGAGTGACGAATATTTAGAGGGATCGAGTTCAGGAGTGTGGAGGATCTGACGAGGAAGGAAGGACTAAATGCTGCGGACTTGTAAGAGGGAAGATAAAGGTCGGAAAGTAGAGAACGGGTGGGGCGGGAAAGTACTGAGGATTTGAAAGTTAGAAGATCATAGAGGTAGGGAGGAGAATGGGAGAATGTGTCTTGATAGAGGAGAGAACCAAGGATACATTGCCCAAGGTAAGATGGGTATAACCATCCCGACTCGGAGTACAGCTCTGTAACGNAACTCAACCCCCCCCCCCCCCCACGTCTTCCGAACAAACCTATTCCTAGTAAAAATAATATTAAATATAAATACACAATTATAATGATTTATGAAAGCAATTAATAGTCTTTTTATCATAAAATTGTAAAATACCATCTATAGTAACAAATATATTAACGATTAAATAATTTGGTCTGCTTGGAAATCCTGCTCTTCTATTCATTCGATTTTAGTCAAAACTAAGATTTAAAGATTGGAAAGAGCAAGACTAATTATTGAATTTGGTTTTTATAAGTCAATGGAAGGGGCGTCGACCAACTGTCGAAGTTAAATTGTTTTACATCTTCTTACCTATCATATTATAGTATATGATTAAAACAAATCACGCTTATTTAGACCTTTAAACTTTTTTTCTAGGACGTTGGGGTAGCTCAGAGGATCCTTTCGGTTTTCGCAATCCTGGCGCTGCAGGTTCAAATCCCATCCTGGGCAAGCTTATACCTATATATTTATATTTAAATAAAAAATAAAAAAAAGCTTCTGCTGAGCCATGAATTTTTAGAATGGGGTGGTAACCTGTAGATAGCTCCTCCCTTTATGATCCTAAGGGGTTGAAAGGGAGGTTAACACTTACTAGACATTTTTTGCTTAGTATCAATATTGACAATGTCAAATTCAATGTTTCTCTCTCATCCCCTTTATCTATTTCAGTAACACACTCAGTCTCACGTTGTTACATCAAGTGGGTTAAATCTAACTCTCAATCCTGTGACGGAATGATTTACAATTTTTTTAAAAATAGTATCACATGCAATACTTAACATATAGTAGGAGTGTTAGACAGTGGTAAGTTTCTCCTCTCCAGTTAAATGCGGTGAATTTTTTAATCTGGTGAATAAATTGGATTTAAAATGTAATATACTCTTCTTTGACAAACAAATACAGTATTCATAAGAAGAATATTGTAATCATAAGAATTTACTGTTCCGTCAGGATACTGCTCAGTTACTTTTACATTATCTGGTTTTGATTTATTTTGAGGTACACCTGTTTTTTAGCTCAAAATATCGATAGTGGCTTTTAATTTTTTTAAAAAATCTTCACATTATACTTTGATAGTTTTGATACACAAGGAAAATAGAAAACTACATCATATTGTTGTTAAATATTCAAAGAAAAGACATCTATTTATTTAAAATTACAACTTTTTTATCAAGAGAAAAATGTGAGAAAAGAGACATAATTCGCTAATTATAACTACTTCTTTGTGAAAATAATATTAAAGAATTCTAAGAGCCTCTGCACTAGGAATAATACTAACTGATAATAATAAAAAAAACAGCATTATGGTCGGAGAGTTAACTGTAGATCATATTCTTTGATGACATGTTTAATTCCTCATGACAGTTTGTAAGTATCTACTCACTCGAGCTTTCTTTACGGGTTATCTGCTAGCTTTGCTCATTCCATGATTTTAAAAAAGATGTGCGTGGAAAATAAAATTGTGTATGGCACCTGCAAGAGGTAGAACTCTCCTAAGCAGTTACTTCCAGATTTGTGGAAGTGAAATGTTCTTGCCTCAGTGGCAATGAAGTATGAGGCAGGAAGTAGGAGGACAGGTGGCCTGTAGAGTGGTTTTAATGACGTCATCTTCTTGCAAATACAATTGTCTCCATTTAAAAAAAAAGCCCACTATATTTATTAGTAAGAGAGTTTATTTGTATATATATANTAAATCACTTTCAAATCTTTAATTCAGTTTATTTACTGCAGCTTTCATGCATTCCAAACTATATAAGGTGACCATTAGTAAGATTCAAGCCATTTTAACTGTTTCATTTTCTAACAGGTTTAGTTAGGAGATTAAACTATAGTTTAAAAAATACAATTAAATAAATAAATATAAATATGAAAAAAAACAATAAGAAAATCAGAACATTTTTTAATTTAAGTAAGTAGACTGTACTGAAGTAAACTGGATTGGTGGAAGAGAACTTGAGCATGTGATATATAAAATAGATTTACTATATTATCTTATTATTGATGGTTTTTTTTTTTAACTGCTCAATTAATACTATACTGAGTATCAAAATTCTATATTTTATTATTTTTTGTTAGTTCTTAAAATGAAAATAAAAAGGTACATATTAATATAATTAATACATATTACAACTAATACAGTATTTAATTAGAGAAATTAAAGCAAAAAAGAGAGTCTAACAAATAGCTGACTATGTTAGGTCCTTGAAGCATAAGATGACATATTTGTCTTAATCGGAGGTTGAAATTCGGGTAAAGTCTAACCCCTTTACCAAGAAGTAGAGGAAATTATCTAACTAGCTTCGGTGGTGTAAAGGACAGCATGTTTGCCCGGCAAGCAGGAGATCCGGGTTCGAGTTTCGGCTGGGGTAGATTTTTTATTCTCTTTCCTTGCGTTAATGGTACATATTAAATATCCTAAGTATCCATTTTATTGGATTTGTTGATCTGATGGCTTATTACCTTCGCATTCCTTTGCGACGTGAAGAAGACAAGGATTCCCGAATATTTTGGTCTCTCTCTTGCCGTTCACAATTATCTGTCCACAAACTGGGTTGTACTCCATCGTGCAAACGACGTCACCACAGTTCTTGGTGACCGCGCAGTTTGTCATCTGCAGGAAGCCTGGAATCAACAAATGAGGATATTAAAGAAAATAATCAATAATAATGTGTAATGTAATCATAATCTCTATTTATGCGAATGTTGAGGATATTAAAAATATATATATAGACATAGAAGGATAAAAAGAATGTAGAAGTGTGCATGATACATGAAAGTGGTGGTCCTAAACATGGCATGAGAGAGTAAGTACAATTATAAAGAAAATTAATAAAAAGGAAAATAAAGAAGAAGAAAACAACCCTCCAAAACAAATTTAAAAAAGTGAACTAGTGCTTAGAAAAAGGCACATAGTAATTTATACCGCTAATTGAATGTTAAAAAGTAAAATTTGATTAATGATTGTACTTTCTCATTTGAGTTATTAAAATACAAATATTAATAGATATAGATGTAAATAAGGTAATAATTAATTATTTAGTAATAATACATTTTATTTGATAGTTGAAAATTGATAATTTTATAATATTCTGTTAATGTTAAGTACTTTGTATTTGTAATGCACACACGCACTCACACAAACCCATTTATATTTGAATGATATTGTTACTTCAGTTGAGCCTGAAGATGAGCCAGATAAAGGAAAATAAGTCATGGAAATGTGAACTTAGGGACAGGACGTCCTCTCTCACCTTCATGATAGCCCTGAGGATGGCTTACAATGTAAGCCGAAACGTTGGCAGATAATCCTTTATTAAAAAAATACATTTTTTTAATTTGTGTTTTTTTTTTTTTTGGATCTACCTCGACCGAACCCCAACTAAAATCATCTTAGAAAGGAAAATAAGGTTTGATACGTCATATAACATAGGACGGGAAGAAAGAAAGCTTAAATATTATAAATTTCAATTTGACAATTCAAATTCCCAACAGTAAAATAAGATCCATTCTAAATGTTCTGGAACGAAAATGATCTCAACGAAAGAATGAGGAATCCAACTATACCGAATGGATATAGTATTTCTTTAAAAATAAGAGAGGTCTTGGGAGAAAGGGTACTATTATGAAAGTGTACACTTCAATTTTCCCCCTCCACGTAAATCTAAAGGTAGAAGTAGTGGGGGAGTGGGAGGGGGAGGGGAAGAAGGCGTGGTCTAGGAGTGACCATGTAACATCATGTACGCATTGATAATGGGTTCTATTGTCTTTTGGTTTCTGATCTATGGGGTTGCGTTCTATTAGAAACGTCGTTATACGTTTTGGAAAACTGTGGAGTCATTTTAAATTTATTTGCGCCACTAAAACATACTAGAGTTGAATACAAAGAGAATACCAAAACCAGTCTCGCACCAGGCCATATTGGCCTAGGGGGGAAACACATGTTAAGGATGTATTTATTCTTGATAGCAAACTAGAGTAGGAGTGTGATCAGCACACCGTTTTGTCCGCCTGATTTTTTCCCATTCAATGTAGAATGGTACCCAATTAGGGCTGTGTGTTCCCTAATAACACACCAGCAGTCCTCTGGATTATTACAAACAGAAGCACAGGAAGAAAAAAACTTACTGTGTACTGTGAGCATTTAACCAGGGACCCTTGGCTCTGGTGTTCAGCACCTTAACCACTACTGTGCTCGGGATACGAAAACAAATCTTAAAGAGAACCCAATTTAACAGAAAAATAATTAACCCTCCACAAATTTTTGAAATGTAAAACTCATTGCAGATTATATACAAATCAAAGCTTCTAACCTTTGATATCAAATATAAGTGAATTATTTATATTTTTATGTCATTAATAGTCATAGTATATAATAAACTATTAAGTTTGAAAAAATAATAACTAGTAGCAGTTACTTACAGAGAGCAAGAGCAACACAGAGTAGGACCTTCATTCTTCTGTTGTCGAAAGGATTGTAATGATTTGAGGAATCACTAGTGAGTTTTTATACGGAAGAGATTGCAGTAACTTTGCCAAAAAAGCCAATATCATTGTAATTTCTTAAGTAAACATCAATGCCTAATTAACAGCTGATATCAATTAAATGCAAAAAAAAAGAGTCTTTAAATTAACAAGTTTCTCATTGGAGAGTCCAATACACTTCTGTAGCATACCAGGGTCAACAAGCTGACACTTCAAACACCGCATTTTTTTTCTCTCACATTTATTGGAAATTTTATCTTTTCATAATTGTAGGCCTCTTTACATTTTGCGTTGAGGAATCATCATTAAAGATAAATTCGCCTAATTGAAATTCTTTCATTTACTTTTTGTTGTAGAGACAGGATTGGAAGGTAGAGAAGTTTTCATAATGGAAATATGGACTTATTTTTTTCGTTCGCCAAAAATTTTCTGGATCTTAACATAACAATATGTATTTCATTAATTAGAAGCTGAGTGCTATCAAAATCAAGGATCCCATCCTCAGAGCCTAAAGGAAAAGCGATCAGCTTTTAATTAATGAAATTCGTACAGAGTTGGAAGTTTTATTCACAAAAAATAATTGGTATCTTCGTTTCAGTGAGAAAAGAAAATTGTTAAAAAAAGTCTTTTGAGCCTTTCAAATAATACAATTTTTTGGAATAATTTGCTGTGTTCTCTCTTGAGTTAAGAATTTCTCTAAGCAGGACATGACTTCTTAACTATATTCTTATTCGTGAGTTTTTGATAGAAATGTTTTTTAATTAAATGAAAATTATTGTAGTAAATAAACTGAAAGGAAAATTATTTAAATTTTTTGTAGAAATATCTAAGTTCTCTCCCGGTGTGAATATACAATTTCCATCACTCAGTAATTACTAAAATTACTTGAAATTTACATATCATGTAAAACATATCCCTTAAAAATAAAATAATTTGTGTTGAGTTTAAGATCTCGAATCTAAATATTACGCAGGCTTTAGAGAATTCTCCGATTCCTATTGGTCCTCTGCCACCCAATAACAAACTTAGCCTTTAATTTTAAATTCAAAAACGATAGCCAAATTCCATCGTGAAAAGCAAATAAGTGTAGCTTCTAGGCCATAAAATTAAAATTTGTTGTAAGGTAAACTAGAATGCTAATTATTTAATTTCGTTTGTGTTTTCTCAAATAATTATTAGATATTTAAAAAAAAACAAACAAAAAAAAATGTATTTAACACCATTACTCTAAGCTAAATATTACCCCTTGCTGTATCGAAGAAACATTTCTCGCATTTAATCTTCTATTCATATTTATCTGCTTTGCTCAATAACTTATGACATATAATTAACATTTAAAAGTGATATGCTAAACTTCATTAAGAAAAACAACTAATTATTGCTTCTAAGACGTAACGTTACAAAATTATGGTGTAGTTATACCCACAATACTATTCGTTGTTATTTCTTGAGTAACTCCAAAAATTGATGTATATTTTAATAATAAAAAACTATTCTTAGTTTCATCACTATAAAATATATATTAGGCCCGCCTCATTTAAATAACCGGTTTTATTCGCTCTTAAAACTAAATTAAGAATCATATTAGTCCGATGTTGATCAATATTGATCTTAATCTTTCTTTTGCATTTTATAGCTACAAGAAAAATCGCATTAAGTAGCATCTTTAAGTTAAGGTTTGTTGAGCGTTGATAAACATATTTGTGTGTATTTAAAATATATAGTTAGTGACAGTAGGGTAAAAAGTCAAAATCATATTTATATGGCTTCATTAACATCCTCCAACGTACATTTGAATTCCTTGTGGGATTTCTTTTGAAAGGATTTTTACGTGTAAGTTCTTTTCGGTAAGGTCGTTTCGATAATTTTATTAGTATTATTATTATTATATGGTTCGGTCAAAGGTTTATTATTAAATAAAAACAAATTGGTGAACCAATACGGTTTTACTTTTGCCAACGTTTCGGCCTAAATTACAGACCTTCTTCAGGGCTATGGGAATAACGAAGGGAGAGAGTCACAAATTGTGTGTTCTAACCCATGGTTACTAGGATGCTTAAGGAACTATGTAACCTAGCAACCATAGAGTAGAATATGCGATTCGTGACTTTCTCCTTTTCCCTTATATCCATAGCCCTGAAGATGGCCTGAAATTCAGGCCGAAACATTAGAAAAAATAAAACCATATTGGTTTACCAATTTATTTTTATTTAATAATAAACCTCTAGACTCTAAACATCGACTATCTCGTCCAACATCTCATAGAAGATATATTTTCAGTATTTTCTGTGGTATGAAACCTGCATTAACTGGAATCATTTTATCACCTATTGGTACTCTGGAGTAAGAAATTTTTTAAAAAAGTAGTAAAATAGTTGTGCAGGGCTTCTACTGTCATTTGGTTTTATAATAGTTCCTCTTTCTTCTTCAAAAGTTTATCCTGTTGTGGTAAGTATACCTTAGAAAGGTCTAGGTAGATATAATAGGAGGGGCTAAATACATTCTTCCGGATCATTTCTAACCAAACATATATACTTAGAACTTGTACATAACCAAAAAGGCCTTACATTGTTACTATTCAATGTACCACCACCACTATAGAAGGAAGCCATGTTACTTAAACAGGAAATTCAGGGCAGTTTACCAGTTTCTCCAGTTTGAGTTCCCAATTGCAATGTTCTTTTCCTCTTTCTGCATCTTTTTGTATGAACCATCATATGATAAAATATATATCGGAAGTAAAGTTATAATTTGTGTCAATAGTAATCTAAGTTAAGCATAATTTATACATTATATGGCTTTAAAATTAAGGTCCCAATGACCTTCTTATTTTTGTTTTAAAAAATATGTGCGTATTAAAAAAATGTAAGTAATTACATTTATTTATCTAAATTATGAGTTATAGAATAAAAATTAAAAATACAATTAAAATGAATTTTTCCACAACATTTCAGTAAAATAAAGCACTAATAACAATCATGCAAATGACTTTTACATACTGGTAGTTTGTTATAAGAGTGTTTAATTCATCCATTTTAAAAATTTACTTTATATTGGTTAAAAAATATCAATATATTTTACATTAAGTACCGGCCTGGTAATTTCTATATAACACTTCCATGTTATTTGACTGAACTGATTTTGATTTTAAAACTGAAAGTCTTCTGTAACAAACTGCTGATATTCAATATTTTAAATTATTATCCCTTCAAATAATTGGTTTTATTCAAAATAAATATAAAAATCATCTAAAATATTTCTTTGAATGCAAATAAGGAAAATACTTTCAAATCAACAGATTTTAGCTGAAAACATGGCTCAAAAGCAAAAGATAATAATCCCAAAGGCAAACCAGAAGCTTTATACACTTAAAGATAATTTTAATTTATTTTAAAATCATTTGAATTTATTATTTATAAAAAAAGAAACAGCAACAAAACTTGTCATGATTAATTTATGTCACAAATGACGAGTTAAATTTAATTTTAATTCAAGAAATTCAATAATTATTTACCGTTTCTTCAGTAATTATGTTAACACATGGTAAGATATTCTCTAAATATATTAACGAACTAATTGTCAGGATCATCTGGAGTGGCATTTCGGTAAGACATGTTTTACACATTAAAGGAAAATTCCTGAGAATTTATTAAAGTACATTATTAAAATTTTATTAGTATACTACTAGTTATAAAGTTACTTCGAAGAAACTAGGACATGGATGTAACGGAGATTGTAGTTTGTATGTTGGAACATATTGGAATCCTCTCCTAAACTTATTGATTGCCCTTAGTATGTCAATTTATTTTTATTACTCCTTTTAATACTTGCAAAATAGAAATTTTCACCAAATTAGTTTTTTTTTTCTGGGAAACTATTAATATTTTTTCGAACCACGAGCCTATTCCAATAGAGCTAGCTTATTCTTCAGTTTTCTAAAATTTGATGTCAGTTTAATCCATTCTTACATTGTTTACATTTTATAACCTACCTCATCATTTGCCTCATGAAAGCAGGCTCATTACTCGATCACCAGCCTGTATTCTTGTCATATCAGGAAGCCTTATTTTCTACAGTTATTGAGTTTAAACTATGGAGTAGACACAAGTGCAGAGTGGCTGTGAGGCAGAAGAAAGTGTGTCATCCGACCAGTAATAGAATATACGTGAATATATCACTAATAGATAAGTTTGTACGTATAATAGCAAACATAACCTAGGTCGACCTAATCACCAAACACTTCATGACATTTATTTATCTCCGAAATTCATCAACTTCTTTGTTATAATCCTTACCTTCAATTTACTTTTAATTGTCCTTCATTGCTTTATTATGTCACATTATTATATTTTCACTCTGCTCTCTGAAGATTTCGTTCAGAGATAACTGAAGCTATAGATAGGAAATATTTCCCATTTAAGAAAGACACTTATTTCCGGGCCGGGTGCTATTTTTTTTTTTTTCTGTGTTAGCCTCCCTTGCAACCACTTAGGGTCATTGGAGGGAGGGGCTATCTACAGGTTGCCACCCCATTTTAAACACCCATGGCTCAGGACAACCTTCTATATTATAAATAAAAGATTGACCTGGGCGGGATTTGAACCCGCGGCGTCAGGATTGCGAGACCCGTACGGATCCCCTGAGCTATCCCGGCGCCCCT
>KZ807661.1:227176-252010 GCA_000696205.2 Oncopeltus fasciatus | reverse complement strand
GCCTTTATGGTGTGTGTGTGTGTGTGTGTGTGTGTGTGTGTGTGTGTGTGTGTGTGCTATTATTTTTATAATATGCGGAACTTTCTAACAGGCAGGAAACTAGGGTAAAAGATTAAACTTCTTAACTCTGTAATAGAATTGAGGTTTATTTTATTTTTTCTATGCATTAACTCATTTATTTAAAAATTGTTTAGAAAATTACAAAATTATTATTTACTTTGGCAGAGTACAGTCAAACTATATAGAGACCAAAAATGTTAGAAGCAATTTTATGTCACCACTATAAATAAGAGAACATTTGTCAAAAACATAGGAACTAAAATAGCTGTGGTAAGTGGTCGAGGTCTCAGGTAGAGGCCGCTGGAGGTATCGGTATGCTGGAGTATATGTCCCTGATGTTGCTCTGGAAGTTAGACTTTGCCGCAGTGATGGAATGCTGGAGCCTGGCTATTCCAAAGTCCGCATGGCCCCTGTGGGCCTCCAGCTTGGCGTACTGGCCCTCCCTGGCCACGCCGGAGAGCGCCGCGTCCAACGCCAATTTGGCGCCCTCTTGTCGGGCGCTCCAGGCAGTCACTTGCCCGACCTCCTCCACTCCGCCCTTCGTCAGGTCGTCGTGTCTGCGGATCAGGTCGGCGCTGGCCGCCTTCACCAGCCTCTCTATGGCGCCGGCAGCCTCCGTGTACTCCACAGTGTTGTTCTTCGGGTCGGCTGGCAGGTCCGAGTCCGAACTGAACTTCACGTTCTTAAACTTCTGTCAGCAGAATGAATAAAATATAGTTTAAATAAACAAATAATCACTAAGCTACAATAAATAATGGTATATACTCACTGTTTAGTAATAAGAAGCTGAATAATTAGGAATCAGTAATCAGGAATTACAAAGACAAAGAGAGACAATTTTAGAAGCAGAATTATTTTGACCGTAGATATTATTATTAAATGATTTTAGTTGGGGTTCGGTCAAGGTAGATCCAAAAAAAAAATGTAAATTAAAAAAAAAAAGTGTATTGACTCCTGACTCAGTCATGGAAATGTGAACTTAGGGACAGATAGCCCTAAATATGGCTTACAATGTAAGCCGAAACGTTGGCAGATAATCCTTTGTGTTGTTTTGTATCTACCTTGACCGAACCCCAACTAAAATCATCTAATAACCATCCATAACCATCCAACCACTCAACCATCCAACCATCCCAAACCATACAACCACTCAACCATCCCTAACCATCCAACCACTAAACCCTCCATCCATCCAACCATAACTAACCACTTAATCACCCAACCACTCAACCATCCAACCACTAACAATCGAACCATCCCTAACCACCCAAACACTCAATTATCTAACCATCCAACCACTCAACCCTCCAACCATCACTAACAACTTAACCACACCACCACTAACCATCTAACAATCCCTAACCATCCCTAACAAGCCCTATCCACTCAACTACTTAACCACCCAACCACTCAACCATCCAACCACTAACCATCCAAACACTCAACCATCCAACCACTCAACCATACAAGCATCCCTAACCATCCAACCACCCAATTAGCTAACCATCCAACCACTCAACCTTCCAAACATCACTAACCCCTTAACCACCAAACAACCCAACCACTAACCATCCAACCACTCAACCATCCAACCACTTAATCATCCAACCACTCAACTATTCCTAACCATTCAACCACTAACCATCCAACCGATAACCAGCCAACTACTAACTACTCACCCACCCAACCGTCCAACCATACCTAACCATCCAATCACTCAACCCTCCAACTATCAAACCATCACTATCCACTTAACCACCGAACTACTCAACCATCCAACCACTAACAACTCAACCATCCCTAAACATCAAACCACTCAACCATCCAACCATCCCGAACCGTCAAACCACGCAACAATCTCTAACCACATAATCACCCAACCACTCAACCATCCAACCACTCAACCATCCCTAACCCTCCAACTACTAACCATCCAACCATCCCTAACCATCCAATAACTCAACCCTCCAACCATCACTAACCACTTAAACACCCAACCACTCAATCATCCAACCATCCAACAGCTCATCCATCCAACCATCCCTAACCATCCAACCACTCAACCATACAACCATCCCAAACCATACAACAACTCAATCACCCCAAACCATCCAACCACTCAACCCTCCATCCATCCAACCATCACTAACCACTTAACCACACAACCACTCAACCATCCAACCACTAACAATCTAACCACTCAATTATCTAACCATCCAACCACTCAAACCTCCAACCATCACTAACCACTTAACCACACAACCACTCAACCACTATCCATCAAACCACTCAACCATCCCTAACCATCCAACCATCCCTAACCATCCAACCACTCAACTATCCAAACCATCCAACCACTCAACCATCCAACCATTACTACCACTTAAGCATCCAACCACACATAAAACAATAAATCATAACTCACTGAAATAATTTAATATATATTTAAATAATAAGATCATCGTTTCCTAGAATTTAGATTATATAATAATAATTAATTTTTTAATAATATTCCCCTAAAAAAAAGAGAGAGAAAATTCACAAACTGAAAATTGTCATTTATAAAATAAAATATTATGATCGATATAAAATAAATGTAATAAATGAAACAGTAGAAAGATATAGGTAAATAAATTCCGAATGGAAATCTTCTCAAATATGCAACATTCAAAAAGGAAAAGCTTTAACTCAGTATTTGTCTTGAAGGTTATAACCTCCCAAAACTAGTATAGAAACAACAGACGAGATAGTCCTTGGGGACTCCTGTCAGTCACAGCTATGTATTTCACATCACCTCTTCTCATTAGAGATCAAGATGTATTTGAGCCGAGTTCTTGATACATATTTATGATACGCGACGAAAGGATATTTTTCCTACAAATATATTATTATCCTTACATTATTTAGTGAGGACGTCGCCGCTCCCAACAGGCAGATGAAGAAAAGAAAATTCATATCAGAAAGCCGACCACTGACTACTGGCTTTGCAACGGAGATAACCTTCGATAACCTTTTATTTCCAATTCAATAGGAATCGACTTATCGTCGAGCTCTTATTGCAAAGTGTAATATCGATATCTCTAAAATGACTTTTATTTTGCTTCCATGTAATTTCTGGTTGGTGGAGATCCACATTTAAGGGGGGTGAAATAAATTGAATGTCACTTTGCAGGGCGAAGTTTCCTATTGACCCCATTCCCAATAAAATAAAGCCCATGAGGTCACGAGGAAATATTCCTTTTAGTCATCGAGGTGACCTGTAAGGATTGGAGTCCAACGACTAGGATTGGGCATAAGGGTTGAAGTGAAACGGAAGCTTTCTATGGAAAGCTGTGAAGTCGATGGATATATACATATAAAGGATATATACATATAAAGGATATATTAAAGTCGTGATGAAGGGTAGAGGTGGTCACATAATATGGAGCGTTAGCAATTATTCTGAGCACCTTGGACTGAAAGGATTGTATTCGTTGGATATTGGAAGGTTTAGCGGCACCCCACAGTTCTGCACTGTAAGTACAGATCAGACGTAGTGACCCTTAGAAAGGAATTGTAATTAAACTTGTAAAACTCTTCCATAACAAGCCTTTTTCGTATAAAAAAAAAAAAAATCTTTACTAAAATTATTAAAAAAATCATTTGAGGCTATTTATTTTTCAGTATTTTTTATTTATTTATTTTTTAAAGCTAATAATAAAGAAGGTATTACGATTTTAGACTCTGTAAATTCCCAGTACCGCTCAATGTACCCAGTCATTTATAAACTTATGGAAGTTTGCAAAAAATAAAGCTCAAAAACAGAATTGGGTTTCATTGTTTTTAAAATTTTCGTCGAATGAGCTACTATGTGTGTTTGTGTGTGTGAGTACACAATTTTGAACAGGTCATATTTTTAGATCCTCCAATGTGGGTTTGATTTAAATTTCTCAAAATTCCAAGATAAAATAATAACGACATAGACTTGTTAAGTGGTGACGTAGAAAGTCAGTTGGTGGTGACAGGTAGCGTTGATTAGTGAGATAACCTAATCACCTGGAGCCAAGATAACCATTGAAGGGACCATATTTTTAGTTTCTCTAATATAGGTGAAGATCCATTGACATATTAAAAGTCGGATTTTGCTAACAACGTAAACAGCTTTATATCCCTACAGGAAATCCGCTAACTTAAGGAAATATGTATCACATAATGGAGTCTAAAATATAAAAAAAAGGCCAAAAAGCCTGTTTGTTAGTTTATTTTCATGGAAAATGTACATTTTGGCTGAGAGAAGACGTTCTTTCTGAGAATTTTATTCCGGAAAACATATCCACTCTAGTAGTGTTTTTTTTTTTGCTTTGGATTACAGGAAAGTCGTAAAACTTGTACGCAAGATAACAGAGCCGGTTATATTACCTATTAGTATATATAAATGTAATAAACGAGCACAAGAAGTAAAAAATATGCAACCACTAAGAGTTGCCTTTAACAGTTTGTGAAGGAAGAGTGGGGGAAGAGTGGGAAGAGATGTGCGCTCACCTATTTTAGTTATATTTTTAAATTTTAAATTTAAGCAAATTTAGTTATATTGTATTTCTTAAAAATTATATAGAATATAGTTAATAGAAAATTGCATTCTAAAACAATTAAAAAAATTGTTCTTTACTCACATAACATCGTAAATATTACGATAAACAATTTTCGTTCCTCATCTAACTCTCCCCCTTTTTTCTCATGTTATTGCAATAAAAAATGGTTTTTAAAATGGCTTTGATGTGAAAAGCTTAAATAACTATTTTAGTTTTTATTTTAAAAAAATTAGGATTTTCTCCTAACACCCAAAATTAAATTCTTAAATTACTTTCTACATTCTACACCTATTTCTGTTTCGTTAACTTTTTTTTGTAACGCTAATAGAAATTAGCATCATAATATTTTTAATTTTAGTCTCCCTCTAAATTCCTCTCTCACCTCCTCGACCAATTTCTATCATAAACTAACTCATCGTAACTCGTCGGTTTGAAAGAAGTAGCTTACTGAATTATTTATATATATATATATATATGTGTGTGTGTATGTGTGTATATGTGTGTCTGTGTGTGTTTGTGAGTGTACTTATTTAATTTGAGCCGGATTATGTAAGTACAAATGTAAATTACTGTACATCACCTGTATTGACATTTTAAGGACTATTATTACAACTCATACATGTGTTTTTCCTTACAAAATAAATTAAATGAATTTTTTTCGGAGCGTTGGTTAGTAAATAAACCATTTTGTTCCAAAAAAAAACCATTTCAAAATGGTTATAGCAAACCCATAGAAATGTGGAAATATTTTTAAATTAAATTTTAATTTTGTACCACTTTTCTAAGAAAAATCTATAATTTATAATGTCTTAATATTAATGCTTTGGTAATATTTCATCGTAATCAGTAATTACTGATTTTACTCTTTTAGTGAAGAAGAATTTTTTTTTTAAATTTCTGATTATTATGTAATTATCGTTTGATAAATTACATGTTTATGAAAATATCCCATCAAGCTGTTTTCTAAAGGTGTTCATGATACTTGAAATTTGATTTTTGAACTGAGAAATTTGAACCGCATTGCCATTGGCTGCCTTTGATTTTATCAGCTGTTTATTGAGGGTTATAGCGAAAGTCGCGTTTCCAAAAGCCCTTTGACCTTGCAATTTCCTCCAAGAGGCCTCCGTTATATCCCCGAAAGCTATGTTGGTTACTTTTAAAATTCGTTTATCAAATTCATTTTCCATTTTTGCGATTGCAGAGTGTCCCAAATAGTTGAGCTCCTCTTCGATTTCCTTGTAGTTAATCGAGCCATTCCAATGGGGCTCAGGAGATATACTTTCATGCGTTGGTATTAACTTATCCCAATCCTAAAAAAAAGATATATATGTATATATTGTAGCACATCAATTTAAGTGAAGAACTGAAATAGTCAGTAATTCACTGGAAAATTATATCTGACAACAAAATGCATGCGCAAACACACACAATCATGTAAACTAATTCTAAGATGTTAATTCATTTTTCTTTTCAATTTATTTATTTATTAATTAGTAAGGACAGTAGGTTCGATTGTTAGCTGTAATTACTAGGAGGACTTATTTGTTATAATAAAATAAATTCAATTTATCTTTGTTCTTTATTATAACTGACTTGTAGCNGTAGCCCCCCAAAGAAAACAAGAAAAAAAATCTAATATATGCCTGTAGGTTTTAGAAGAAAAAAAAATTATTTGAGGAAGCCCTTTGTCAGAATTGTTTAAGTTATAATACCCTAAGTACTTTTTTTTTTCTTCCTACAACTGTTTACTGAATTTTAGTTAGTGTTGTAGAGGAAGCATCACTTTCCACTCAGCTAATTAGGTTAATATTTAGAGGTTTGAAGAGTTCTCTGCAGGCTAATGCAAAAACTTTGTAAGATAAGCTTGTTTGCCTAATGTAGGCCCCTCCTCTTCTTGCTCAACTCTTTTGGGGCATTTATCAAGGAGAAGTAAGACGTCCTTTTTGATGTTAGCAAGCCGAGGGGATTTTTAACAGAGGATCGAAAAAGTCTCCTTCGGTAGGAAAAACCTCCCACTTGCTCCCCCCCTACAAAATACACTTAACACGACAAGGAAGCTCTGCGTTGAGAGGATCAATGGTCTAATGTATCCTCTGATATATATTTTGAACTTTACTTAGACGTGTGTCTTTATTCAAAAGACAAGGGGTTATTCAAGAACCATATTGCTAGCGTAACAGAGTCACTTGTCAATTTTGAATGACAATTTAATGAAATTTATTATATTAAAGATTAAAAAATGGGAGGATCAATTGTCTAATTTAAGAGAAAACAATCTTAAAGAAATCAAGAACACTGTGTGTCTATGGAATTCATCTGTGAGAAAGCGTAGACGCGAAGAAGTAATTTTGTCTAGACTGAGAATAGGGCACACTCGACTAACCCATGGTCATATTATGGCGAAAAAACCTCCTCCTACATGTGAAGATTGTCAGGTTCCCCTTTCTGTGAAACATATTTTAACTGAATGCGTAAAGTATGCAGATAAAAGACAACAATTTAACCTCCCATCAAGCTTCAAATAAGGGGCGCCAGGCTAGCTCAGGGGATCCGTACGGGTCTCGCAATCCTGACGCCGCGGGTTCAAATCCCGATCAGGTCAATCTTTTATTTATTAATAGAAGCTTGTCCAGTGTCATGGGTGTTTAAAATGGGGTGGCAACCTGTAGATAGCCCCTTCCTCCAATGACCCCCAGTGGTTGCAAGGGAGCATAACACAGCAAAATAAATAAAATAAAAAAAAAGCCTAAAATAAATGTTCGGCAACGATTCATATACAATAGACCGTCTAATACATTTTCTTAAAGATACTCTTTTATACAACCAGATCTAACCTTAGTAAGTAGAACTTATCAAAGTAATTATTTACTGAATAAATAATAATTAACTCTTAATGAGTAAAAATAGTGATAGCTAGTGGGGCAGGTGGGGGTTGGGGCGGACGGGGGTTCTGCCTTTGGGTCGTGGCAGCTTGCGGCGCCGGTTTTGACTTCTTCTATTACAGCCGACCTGGAGGGTTTGGACGGCCTGGTCCCACCGTGCACACCCTCGTTCACAGGCCAGGCATTTCACTAAAGACTTGACATGGGCTGGAAGTCAATTACGGAGGTCGAATTCGGCGTCGCTGGGGCATGGCTCTCCTTTTTGGGTCTCCTCCTTCATGGCTGCATCCCAATTGCTCGCTACACTTTTTTACATTTCACTGTGTGTTTTTGTTTTTTTTAAATTGAGTTATTTCTGATCTACAAGCTTCAGTTCGTTGTACAAATTCGTTGCGCCCCTCATTAACGTGAATGCTTTAAGTAAATAAACGCTTCTCGAATTACACATTCCTAACTCTTTTAATCCTAAAGAGTTAGGAATGTGTAATTCAACATTGCAATTCAAGTAACTGGCTTTTAGTGTGATTTTTGTTTTCTCTTTAAGGCAAAAAGGCCATTTTTCTTCATATTTTTTACATATTTTTCTTTCATAAATTACTCAATTTCATCAAAATTGTAGAAACTGATGAGCTCATTTATTCCAAAAAATTACTCATTCAATCGTATTAAGTGTTGCTTTACTTTTAGCTATTCCACATTAATTTAAAAATATGTTCTTATGTGCGTATTGTATTTCAGTACTGATGATGACTTACAAGTTAAGAAGAAACGTTGGGCAATAATAAAATAATTACCCAACAATTTTGGAGTATTTTATTTTTCTGATCCTGGCCGAAACCCTGACTTCTTTTAAATTACTTGGAAATAACAACAATAAATATTCATAAACTAATACGCTAATTAAAGTCCTGTTTCTGAAGTTTTGTCTCTTATATTTCATATAAGAAATATGAATATACTCGTACGCGCACTAATACCTCTATATACACACATACACACACACACGTGTGTGTGTGTGTGTGTGTGTGTGTGTGTGTGTGTGTGTGTGTGTGTGTGTGTGTGTGTGTGTGTGTGTGTGTGTGTGTGTGTGTGTGTGTGTGTGTGTGTGTGCTATTATTTTTATAATATGCGGAACTTTCTAACAGGCAGGAAACTAGGGTAAAAGATTAAACTTCTTAACTCTGTAATAGAATTGAGGTTTATTTTATTTTTTCTATGCATTAACTCATTTATTTAAAAATTGTTTAGAAAATTACAAAATTATTATTTACTTTGGCAGAGTACAGTCAAACTATATAGAGACCAAAAATGTTAGAAGCAATTTTATGTCACCACTATAAATAAGAGAACATTTGTCAAAAACATAGGAACTAAAATAGCTGTGGTAAGTGGTCGAGGTCTCAGGTAGAGGCCGCTGGAGGTATCGGTATGCTGGAGTATATGTCCCTGATGTTGCTCTGGAAGTTAGACTTTGCCGCAGTGATGGAATGCTGGAGCCTGGCTATTCCAAAGTCCGCATGGCCCCTGTGGGCCTCCAGCTTGGCGTACTGGCCCTCCCTGGCCACGCCGGAGAGCGCCGCGTCCAACGCCAATTTGGCGCCCTCTTGTCGGGCGCTCCAGGCAGTCACTTGCCCGACCTCCTCCACTCCGCCCTTCGTCAGGTCGTCGTGTCTGCGGATCAGGTCGGCGCTGGCCGCCTTCACCAGCCTCTCTATGGCGCCGGCAGCCTCCGTGTACTCCACAGTGTTGTTCTTCGGGTCGGCTGGCAGGTCCGAGTCCGAACTGAACTTCACGTTCTTAAACTTCTGTCAGCAGAATGAATAAAATATAGTTTAAATAAACAAATAATCACTAAGCTACAATAAATAATGGTATATACTCACTGTTTAGTAATAAGAAGCTGAATAATTAGGAATCAGTAATCAGGAATTACAAAGACAAAGAGAGACAATTTTAGAAGCAGAATTATTTTGACCGTAGATATTATTATTAAATGATTTTAGTTGGGGTTCGGTCAAGGTAGATCCAAAAAAAAAATGTAAATTAAAAAAAAAAAGTGTATTGACTCCTGACTCAGTCATGGAAATGTGAACTTAGGGACAGATAGCCCTAAATATGGCTTACAATGTAAGCCGAAACGTTGGCAGATAATCCTTTGTGTTGTTTTGTATCTACCTTGACCGAACCCCAACTAAAATCATCTAATAACCATCCATAACCATCCAACCACTCAACCATCCAACCATCCCAAACCATACAACCACTCAACCATCCCTAACCATCCAACCACTAAACCCTCCATCCATCCAACCATAACTAACCACTTAATCACCCAACCACTCAACCATCCAACCACTAACAATCGAACCATCCCTAACCACCCAAACACTCAATTATCTAACCATCCAACCACTCAACCCTCCAACCATCACTAACAACTTAACCACACCACCACTAACCATCTAACAATCCCTAACCATCCCTAACAAGCCCTATCCACTCAACTACTTAACCACCCAACCACTCAACCATCCAACCACTAACCATCCAAACACTCAACCATCCAACCACTCAACCATACAAGCATCCCTAACCATCCAACCACCCAATTAGCTAACCATCCAACCACTCAACCTTCCAAACATCACTAACCCCTTAACCACCAAACAACCCAACCACTAACCATCCAACCACTCAACCATCCAACCACTTAATCATCCAACCACTCAACTATTCCTAACCATTCAACCACTAACCATCCAACCGATAACCAGCCAACTACTAACTACTCACCCACCCAACCGTCCAACCATACCTAACCATCCAATCACTCAACCCTCCAACTATCAAACCATCACTATCCACTTAACCACCGAACTACTCAACCATCCAACCACTAACAACTCAACCATCCCTAAACATCAAACCACTCAACCATCCAACCATCCCGAACCGTCAAACCACGCAACAATCTCTAACCACATAATCACCCAACCACTCAACCATCCAACCACTCAACCATCCCTAACCCTCCAACTACTAACCATCCAACCATCCCTAACCATCCAATAACTCAACCCTCCAACCATCACTAACCACTTAAACACCCAACCACTCAATCATCCAACCATCCAACAGCTCATCCATCCAACCATCCCTAACCATCCAACCACTCAACCATACAACCATCCCAAACCATACAACAACTCAATCACCCCAAACCATCCAACCACTCAACCCTCCATCCATCCAACCATCACTAACCACTTAACCACACAACCACTCAACCATCCAACCACTAACAATCTAACCACTCAATTATCTAACCATCCAACCACTCAAACCTCCAACCATCACTAACCACTTAACCACACAACCACTCAACCACTATCCATCAAACCACTCAACCATCCCTAACCATCCAACCATCCCTAACCATCCAACCACTCAACTATCCAAACCATCCAACCACTCAACCATCCAACCATTACTACCACTTAAGCATCCAACCACACAACCATCCCTAACGATCCAACCATCCCTAACCACCATTAACCACCTAACCACTTAGCTACTCAATAAGCCAACCACTAACCATCTAACTACTCATCTATCCAACCTATTAACCGTCCAACCATCCCTAACCCTCCAACCACTCATTTATCAATAACCATCCAACAACTCAACCATCCAACCATCCCTAACCATCCAACCACTCAACCATCACTAACCACTTGACCTCCCAACCACTCAAGCATCCAACCACTAACCATCCAACCATTAACCATCCAACCATTCCTAACCATCCAACCATCACTAACAATTTAACCTCCCAACCACTCAACCATCCAACCACTAACCATCCAACCACTCAACCATCCAACCATCCCTAACCATCCAACCATCCCTAACCATCCAACCATCCCTAACCATCCAACCACTCATCCATACTTATCACTTGACCTCCCAACCACTCAACCTTCCAACCACTCAACCATCGACCCATCCCTACCATCCAACCACTCAACCATCACTAACCACTTGACCACCTAACCACTCAACCATCTAACCACTCAACCATCTCTAACCATCACTAACCACTTGACCACCTAACAACTCAACCATCCAACCATTAACCATCCAACCATCCCTAGCCATCCAACCACTGAACAATTCCTAACCATCCAACCACTCAACCCTCCAACCATCTAACAATCACTAACCACTCAACCACCCAACCACTTAACCACCCAACCACTCAACCATCCACCCTTAACCATCCTACCACTCAACCATCCAACCACGCAACCACCCAACCATCCCTAACTATCCAACCACTCAATTATCTAACCATCTAACCACTCGACCTTCCAACCATCACTAACCACTTAACCACCCAACTACTCAACCAGTTAACCACTAACCACCCAACCACTCAACCATCCAACCACTCAACCATCCATAAACATCCAACCACCCAACCCTTCAACCTTTCAACCATCACTAACCACTTAACCACTCAACCATCTAACCATCCCTAACCATCACACCACACAATCATCCAACCATCCAGAACCATCCAACCACTAAACCTTCACTAACCACTTAACCACCCAACCACTCAACCATCCCTAAACATCCAACCACTATCCATCCAACCATTCAACTATCACTAACCACTTAAACACCCAACCACTCAATCATCCAACCATACAACAACTCATCCATCCAACCATCCAACCACTCAACTATCCAACCATCCCTAATCATACAACCACCCAACCATCCCTAACCATACAAGCACTTAACTCACATCCATCCAACCATAACTAACCACTTAACCACCCAACCACTAACTATCCAACCATCCCTAACTATCCAACCACTCAATTATCTAAACATCCAACCACTCAACCCTCCAACCATTCAACCACTCAACCATCCTAAACCATCCAACCACTCAACCATCCAATCATCACTAACCACTTAACCACCCAACCACTCAACCATCCAACCACACAACCATCCCTAACCATCCAACCATCCCTAACCATCCAACCATCCCTAACCATCACTAACCACTTCAGCACCCAACTACTCAACAAGCCAACCACTAACCATCTAACCACTCAACTATCCAACCTATCAACCGTCCAACCATCCCTAACCATCCAACCACTCAACTATCCATAACCACCCAACCACTCAACCCTCCAACTATCCAACCATCACTAACAATTTAACCTCCCAACCACTCAACCATCCAACCACTAACCATCCAACCACTCAACCATCCAACCATCCCTAACCATCCAACCACTCAACCATCACTAACCACTTGACTACCCAACCACTCAACCATCACTAACCACTTAACCATCCAACCATACCACCTCCAACCATCCAACTACTCAACCACTCCACCATCCAACCATTCCTAAACATCCAACCATCCCTAACGATACCTAACCACTCAACCATCTAACCAGCCCTAACCATCCAACCATACCTAACCACTCAACCATCCAACCACTAACCATCCAACCATCCCTAACCATCCAACCACTAACCATCCAACCATCCCTAACCATCCAACCACTCAACCATCCAACCATCCCTTACCATCCAACCACTGAACCATTCCTAACCATCCAACCACTCAACCCTCCAACCATCCAATCATCACTAATCACTTAACCACCCAACTACTCAACAAGTTCAGTTATTAATAATCATCAGACAATTTTAGTTCCACAGCTGCCTCTGTTTAAGGAAGGGAATCTTTACAAAGAAGTTAGGTCAAGTTTTATCCAAAAATGCAATAAAAAATATGTTTTTTTTTTTATTATCTGCCGACGTTTCGGCTTACGTTGTAAGCCATCTTCAGGGCTGTCATGAAGGCGAAAGAGGACGTCGTGCCACCTGGATCTAAAGTTGGCGATCCAGATGACACGATGACCCCTCTCACCTTCGTGTTTTTGTTGTTGTCTCCGTCATCCCTCAATGTTCTTCCCCAAGTTAACATCGAAACTTTCGAACTAATACTAACTTGTGAAGTAATTACCATCTACTACGCTGAGGAGTTCGCTTAGTTATGTTGACCCTGCGTGAAGTACTTTTTTCTTCAGATGAGGAATCCCAACTGAAATAACTTCACCAAGGTTTTTATTATATACCATCTTCCACTGATATAATTATATATATTTCAAAATTAATTTCTGATATGATTATGATAATTGTGGTAAAGTAATCCCACATTTCATTATTAATTTTAATCGTACAGGGAGCTAGAAAAAAAAATCTTTCTACCCCAGCCGGGAATCGAACCCGAGTATCTTACTTGCTGGGAGGGTGCGCTACCAATTACACCACCGAGTGAGAGATGAACCACCACCACGTGAGATCTACACCACCACGGGGAGCGTGCAATTATCGATCTCGTGTAGTTGATAGCGCACTCGCTAGGTGATAAATATTTATTTCTAGCTCCCTGTACGATTCAAATAATTTTTTTACATTTTTTTTTTTTTTAATGAAGTGTCTCATTTAATATGTTCATTGCACATAAATAAAAAATCTTACACTCAGATCATTATTGATAATCTTACATTAGGAGTTGGAGATGACTTAAAATTTCATTCGCGAAGCCCCCCGCCCTCCCCACCACCCAAAAAAATTAAAATAAAACACTTAAGAATACGATTAGTCCGGTAATGGCTTGATTTAGAGGTTATTTTGATATTTTACGGAATAAGAAAACTCTGAATGATTAGTAAGAAGATTTGTTGTGATTTTGGGGATTATAAAATGTTTATATTTATAAAAAATGAGTACACGACCTCTTTGAAATGCTCTTCTCTTTTCAAGAAGAGACCAGATCTGAAGTCAATATTTTAGACAATTACTTCTTCAAAGGATAATCCTTTGTGGAGGGGGGGGGGTAGTTCGAGTATATGGGTCGGTGTCTTTTTGAGGGTGGAAGTGTGGAAAGAACTGACGTCACACAAATCTACCCTCACAAAAATAGCGACTCGTCTGGTCTTTGTAGGGGTGGATTTGTGTGAGAGAGGGATATACTGGGAGAGCAGGGATGTAAGTAACCTTTGTAGACTGGCTCTCCTGACCTTTTAACCTTTCAATCAGCTTTTCCCATTAGTCCACAAGGGGAGGAGTTATGTGTCAGGAATTAAATGGTATCCCCTATTTCGTGAAGAATTTGGGGGTGTCTCTTTATACAAAGCTCCGTAATAAATTGTCTGAATCTCAATAACTACAATTTTTATTTCTAAATCTGCTCTAAGACACTTATTTGGTACTTGGTCTGAAAAATAATTGAGTTTCCACTTAAATTAAATGCATATTAAATTTACGGAATATATTTATGAAGTGGATAAGAAATGTAAAGATTGCAGAGAAATGAAGTATCAAGGAAACAAAATGAAAATATTTGTAGATTTTTTTTTGTTGGGGTTCTGTCAAGTTTGATCCTAAAATGCCATTTAAAAAATGCGAAGGGCTGTCATGAAGGTGAAAGAGGACGTCGTGCCATCTGGATCTAATGTTCATAAATGTCATTTGATCCAGGTGACACTATGTCCCCTCTCACCTTCGCGATCGCCCTGAAGATGGCTTACAATGTAAGCCATTACTTCGGCATATAATTAAAAAAAACATTTTTTTTTTAAATTGTATTTATTGCATAATCTTGACCGAACCCCAACTAAAATACATCTACTAATAATATATATGGTCAATAATTCTCAAATTGAAAATTATTTGTATTTATAAATCCTTTTAATCTTTATAATTCTAACTTTATGACTGTCTTAAAAGTTTATCAAAAAAGTTATGAATAAGTCAGGTCGTAATGAACTGTCTATTTATTACTTATTGTAAACATGCTTTACCCCAACGCAGTCACTTAGAATCTTGTGGAAAAAAATTATTTATACGTAACCATCCTATTCTAAGCTCCCAGTTGGTTATTCGTAACTATTGTATTATTATCACACCGATTATCAGCTAGACTTTTATATTTCTTGATAAGTCTATCCAGAGCGGGTCTTGAGTCAGGCATTTAAACAGATCGCTTAGACAACTCCAGCTGACAACTGGCAATGTATGTTCGATAGATACTCGTATGATTAATAAAGTAAACGAGGGATGAAGTCACCGATTAGAAGTCCCCGACAAGATGGAGACATTGGCCCCGATCACACACCATCCCAGTGGATAACCTCGCTCTATTTATAACTATTCCAATTGAACCAGATTATTCGAATCACGGTAGAGCCAGTGGAAGTGAAAAAAAAGACTTGGAACTGAATTGCAATGGGCACAATCTAAAGATAGCCATGAAAGGGAACGCGACTATATTATTGAGCAAAAAATTATAAAGACACAGAACATTATAAACAAAAAAAAATCTTGCAACTCAGGAGCTGCGTAAACTAAGCGAATTCGTCCGCTCAATTATTTGTATAAATAATATTTTATAAATAATCAATTTGTATAAATAATCCTTTTCAGATCACGACAAACCCAATGCTATTGGTCTGATTTCGTTCAATAATGAACTTAGCCTTTATTTCTTTTAACTTTAAATTGACATGCCAACTTTAAAAACAAAAAGAAAATCCCATGTGACTATTTTTTTATATAAAACAAACCAATGTTTAGTTCCATTGATATAAACAATAGTTCTAAAACTATATTATGCCCTCAGAAGCGAAACAAAAATTTTTTTTTTTTATTACTTCCTGATATTTTAAGTAATCCCCACTCCTAAGTTTTTGATCAATAAAGATATGAAGGGCGCCAGGGTAACTCAGGGGATCCGTACGGGTCTCGCAATCCTGACGCTGCGGATTCAAATCCCACTCAGGTCTATTTATTTAAGACTGCAAGCTTGTCCTGAGCCATGAATGTTTAGAATGGGGCTGCAACCTGTAGATAGCCCTTCCCTCCATGATCCTAAGTGGTAGAAAGGGAGACTAACTATAAATAATAAAAAAACGAATGGGTGGCTCATAATGTATCATGTAGCATGAATAATACTGTTTATCATCATTATAAATTAATAGTATTATGTAATAGTGAGTTTTATAGCAGGGGCTTAGAGTGATAATGCCAGCCTGAAATATTCAATATGAAAATGGTATACCCAGTACAGCTGGATAACCTATAACCATAAACATACCTCAGGATGCTGCAGGTAGATTTCTACACCCTCCTTCATCCTTCCGATCCAGAACTCCTTGCTGGCTCCGGCAGCTCGCTCCTTGTCGCCGGGACCCTGGAAGTCAGCGATGGCCTTCAGATCGGAGAGGGCCACCTCTTCCAAGTGCACGAGTTGGGCTCGAACATGGTTCAAGACTGAGGGATCTGCCTCCCGGAGAGCAGCTGATACCCGCCTCTCAGCATCCTGGAGAGCTCGCTTCACCTCCTCTCCAGGACTCGCCTACAACAACATTTACATACGTCTATTATATAAAGGAAATCTGCTGGAATTATCAATAAATGAAAGTATAATATTATATATTTTTATCCAATGTATTACAATATTCGATAATTATATAAATCGGGGCATCTTCTTTCTTAATATTTTACTTTAATTTTAAGTTCATCGAGTTTTCCTTTCTTTTCTCCAAGTGAGGCCGTTATTTTTGGGGGACACCCAAGTCATTAATAATAATTATTATTATTAATTATGATTATTATCAATAATAATTCCAGACAAGGAAAATTGTAAAAGTAAAAGGTTTGATCAAAAGGAGAGTTTGTTGACCGTAGATATTATTCTAAGATGATTTTAGTTGGAGTTCGACAAGGTATATCCAGAAAACACAAATTTAAAAAAATACTGAGTCATGGAAATGTGAACTTAGAGACAGGACGTCCTCTCTCATCTTCATGATAGCCCTGAAGATGGCTTACAATGTAAGCCAAAACTTCGGCAGATAATCCTTTATTAAAAAATACATTTTTTAAATTTGTGTTTTTTGGATCTACCTTGACCGAACCCCAACTAAAATCATTTTAGAGTAAAAGGTTTGAGTTATAATAAACAATAAATATTTAGATAATGATTATGTCAACAAGTCATTCTATTGCACAACAAATAATAGTCCAGGAAACGAAAGAAGTTTAGAGAAATTTAAAATTCCCAATGAAAAAAAAAAAAAAAATGGGACTAAGATGTTAGGAGAAAAGTTGAAAATAAAATTAGTCAGAGAATCTCCACCATTTAGTGCTATTAATTCAATAGTATCCAAACCCTTGCAGATGGCATCTCGCATTCCCAATTAAACATTACAACTGTTTATTTATATTAATATTTTTCATGATTAATTTTATTAATTTTAATTTATTTATAGATTTTAATTTTTAATTTTTGACGTTTGCAACTTAATATCTCCTCCCTCGTTTGATTGGTTACTTCCTCTGCCTATAAGATTATTCTTTCGGCGCCCTGATTACAGATTAATAAGTAACTATAGTAACCGCATAAGTATACAATGAGGCGATGGATTCAATGGGTATACCTCTGCTTCATATTCTACGTTATTGGTTCAATTTAAAAAAAATTGGTCCACAGTTATATTTAATTGAGAATATGGACATTTTATTATTTTTTTTTTTTCTAATGACACTTTATATTTCTTCTCACTTATTTAGTTTCCTGAATCTTTACTCTTTGTGCAAAATACCTACTTTATTAGCAAAGTCTATATGACTATTTCTTTTATGGAGTTATTTACATCTGAATTTAAACTTTCTTAGTGATAGATATATATATTTAGCAGAACAAAATGTATTTTCGAATAGATTCCTATACATTCACTCAATACGATTTCATCTTTACCGTTACCTTTATAAGTTCTGAGCGATTTTCTCTTGCTAAATTTTATGTTTAATCCCTCTTTCGAACTTTTCGCTAAACTACTTGAAATTGACTCTNTATATATATATATATATATTTCCACTTTATTAAAAATTACATCTTCATAAGATGTATATTAACTCATTAATTAGGCTAGATGGTGATGTATATCTCCCTTTTCTGTAATTTTTGTAAAACATTTGTAATTCGTGTAGTCTGTAGCCAATGTGTTATGAAGCAGAAAGTTTGTCTTTAAAATACAGAATTACAAAAGAATTGTAATTTGATATGTACAAATACGAGGTTTCCGTTTCATTTCTCTATTTGCAGTTCGTTTCTATGTACAATTGAAAAAGGAATAATGGTCCGTCATTATAATTCCAGGTAAAAGAGTTTGTAAAAGAAAAATGTTTAAGTTATACTAAACAATAAATGTTTAGATAATGATTATGTCAAGTCACTCTATTGCACAACGAGCAGTGATCCAGGAAGCTAAATAAATTTGGAGGAATTTATAATTTCTAATGAAAAAAAAAAAAAAAAAAAAATGGGACTAAGATGTTAGGAGAAAAGTTGAAAATAAAATTAGTCAGAGAATTTCCACCATTTAGTGCTATTAATTCAATAGTATCCAAGCCCTTGCAGATGGCATCTCGCTTTTCTAATTAAACATTACAACTGTTTATTTATATTAATATTTGTCATGTTTAATATTAATACTTTAACAACTTAGTTATAGATTTTAATTTTCAACTTCTGACATTTTCAACTTTAGTTTAAAATTAATTTGAATTGATAATTGAATTATTAATTGGTTATTAAATTGTTTGTTTCTTGTTTTGCAATGCTTTTGCTTATGACCGTCTAAGGTGTCAAATTTGAATAAAATTAAATTGGTGAAAAAGGAAACTCTGCATTTTTATGTAGTTGTTTGTCTACAAATATTTTTTTTTAAGTTCAGAAGATTATTTAGCAAACGATATAAATTAAAATCTTTAAATGTTATTTATATTGAAACTATTTGAATGTTTAATATTTCAATATTGTTTGAATCAGCAACTATCAACACGAAATTAAAATAAAAAAACTACTACTGCCCTGAAGCCATATATATATCACTAAGAAATTTTTCATTTTGAAAACACACTCTACTACTGACAAACACACTTTCGACTTTGATAAATTCACACTTTTTTCGACTGAACCAAACCTTGAGAAACGACTTTTAGCCGAGTCTATTCACATACATTTAGAACATAACCCCATTAATGACAAAACAGACAAAGACTACATTTCTTCCACATACAGTAATATTTCTCACATATTATAACAAAAAACACCATAAGACCACCCCATAGCATTTTTATTTATCTTTCTCCACCTCCTTCACAGTGAAATTTCCACGAACTTCCAGCCAACTAATCCCTCTTTTCCTTACCCCACTCCTACATCCGTTTCCTGTTTCCTTCTACAACTGTCAAATAAAAATTATGTAAAAACAGATCAGTCACGATGTAGCCACCGTTGAGCACGAGTCTATTACTCTCAAAATATTACAATTAATTTTTTTTTCTCTCCAATATGTTCAGTATCAAGATTTTTTACTGAATTTTATATAGTCGATTAAACACAGTTTTATATTTTCATTTACTTATTCTTTGTTAGATTGTGACATATAGATATGTTTCAATATTACTTTTGGGTGTGTTTTTTTTTTCTCATATTAACCCCTAATGAAAGCAAGAAATTCAAGCCGGAATATGGATGAAATAAAATTAGTTTTGGTTACAAATTAATTTTTTAATTGTTCAACAACCAAGACCGAATTCCCGACAATCCTCTCTTCACAAGAACGTGACAGTCAACAAATTTACCTCCACATTTAGAATACATTTCCGACATATTGCAGACGAGGATATGCAGAAATAGAAAATGATATCTCTCTTAGCCTAGCTCGTTAGCCCTGAATGTAATCACAATTGATAAGCCACTCTGAGGACAGATGGAGACAGATGGCATTTTCAGTGAATGCAAATCTACGCCAGGACTGATAAAGCTACAAATGGAATGACTAGGAAGGGGCCAAGTCAGAGGCAATGGTTCTTCCGCAAAAGAAAATATTGCAAGTTATTTAACATAATTGTGGATTTCAAATAATGAAAGTTGATAACAGTTTTCTGTTAACGGCTAACACAATATGCAGTGTCTTTTATCTTATTCTGCCTTGGCCTAGGGCACTATTGCACATGCAATAATTAAAATGCAAGGCTGCCCTTGTTTTGCATAATCAACATGGCAGCAGTGTATATAGAAATTCTCAGTGTTGTGGTGGCTACACACTACTGTTTGATTGGTTACTTCCTCTGCCTATAAGATTATTCTTTCGGCGCCCTGATTACAGATTAATAAGTAACTATAGTAACCGCATAAGTATACAATGAGGCGATGGATTCAATGGGTATACCTCTGCTTCATATTCTACGTTATTGGTTCAATTTAAAAAAAATTGGTCCACAGTTATATTTAATTGAGAATATGGACATTTTATTATTTTTTTTTTTTCTAATGACACTTTATATTTCTTCTCACTTATTTAGTTTCCTGAATCTTTACTCTTTGTGCAAAATACCTACTTTATTAGCAAAGTCTATATGACTATTTCTTTTATGGAGTTATTTACATCTGAATTTAAACTTTCTTAGTGATAGATATATATATTTAGCAGAACAAAATGTATTTTCGAATAGATTCCTATACATTCACTCAATACGATTTCATCTTTACCGTTACCTTTATAAGTTCTGAGCGATTTTCTCTTGCTAAATTTTATGTTTAATCCCTCTTTCGAACTTTTCGCTAAACTACTTGAAATTGACTCTAGAAATCAAATTGACTGACATACTCTGGAAACTTAACGTTTAGTCTACTCTATGTTATTAATTAGTGTATATGTACATTTATATANACGTATTTTTTTAATAAATAAAGTAGTAGGAGTCGCACATGGACGGAATAAAAAAAAACCTGGTCGAAATAAAAAAAAATTTTTTTAAATTCATTTTTCATTATTTATTATTTTTTGATTTTTCAAAACCAAATTTTATTTTTCAGTGAGATCAAGACCTAAATGCTAGCCTTCTTATGAAAACTCTAACCTCTTGTTACCGTCAAGTAAAAACTATTCACTGCTGCATGTCATATTTCCTTTCGATATCCGCAGACATGTCTACCATCAATTTCTGGGGGGGGAGGGGGGTATGTTCCATTTACACCCCGAAAATTTCATACTTCTCTTTGAAAATATAATATAATATTAGACACCAAAAATGAAGATCATAACCCCCTCCCTCCTGCCAAAAAAAAAATTACTTTTCAAGACTCGCAGAATATAATAAGAATACGCCGTAAACAATTAAAATTATCTACAAAAGTGTTTTGTTGTTTTTGTTTCGATATAATCCTACGTCATTTTCTAAAGGGAAAGTGAACTCATAACAAACTTTCATTTCAGCAGTGAATGGACAGAATACAATGACGAATTCTGCATACTTATGACCATGGTGGATTACAAGAGGTCCATTGAAGTGAATGCCACGTTCTCTTCATTGGGTTTCTATATAGGCGATTAGGTTATGAATTAATTAATGATTATGTTGATTTCATGTGTTCTGGCATAAAATTCCAATCCGGGTTCCAGCTCGTCAATCCTTATTTACCTTTGGCGATTCGGAAGTCTTCTCAATAGAGTGAACAAGTTGCCAAAAAAGAATTGCAAAATCTGACTTGTAAAAAAAAAGTGAGAGAGAATATTTTCATGAGGATGAATTGAAATGGTAAAATAACCGAAAACTGGCTTTGGTAATAGCAGCGATGGAGATTTGGTAATGACCAGACCAAGACCAACCAAATCTCAGCAAAATCATAAATATAGATATAGAATAATTAAACATAAAATGGTTAAAGGAACATATTCTACGGATTTCAGGCAGCTATTGAAAATTTTGCAAATTATGAATTCAGTAATGTGAATTACTTTCGAATTTGAAATTCTACCAATATAGTATTTTAACCCTGTGTGCATTTCTTAATATCATATAAATTTCTGGGCCAGTAGTAGTTAAGTATGTCCATGAAGTTCTTTTAAAAAATACAAAGAGTTTCAAGGAGCGAATACAAACAAAAGTAATTTAAAATATTTAGCTCTTGCTTTTTAAGCTAACGCGCCAATAAATAAAAATTTTAAAAACTATTTTGTCCTATCAGATAAGACGATTCTTAAAATGACTTTATGTCAAAATAATTTAAGTGGAAACTCCTTAAGTTTATGCGTCACCAGATTGCTTTATTTATGGTTAAATATTACTCTTCAATCAAATCATTCAAAATTTCAAATAATTTTTTTTTTTAAACTCAATAATAAACTTATATAACAATACAATTTTAGAGCAAATGTATATAGCAAATATTTTTAGTTATATATGTTCAGTATTTTTTTTTTCGTTTTTTTAAAAATAAATAATCCGTCACGTAGGAGTTAAAATGCGAATTTCAAGGCATCATACTAAATGTTTATTTATGCTTAAATTATACTTCCCATCTATACTCCACCCACACAAAAGTTGCTGAATAAACAAAGTAGATTTCCATTAATTCATTATGTAAATTGGAACAAACTGGCAAAAAGGCTGGAAAAGCACAAAAGAACAATAAAGGTAAAAGCTAATGTCCCTGATGATGTAATTAGGCCGGTCGAAAGAGGGGAGGAGGAATCGGAAATGTGATGGTGGGAGTGGTGGGGGAGGGTAGAGATCTGGGGGTATGTCTGACACAATAGTTTATTTGTAAACCACAACCTTATTGTGCGCTTCCTGAAAAAATATTACAGAACAAAAATGGTAGAGAATGAAATTTTGCATCAATTCTGCTTCATAGATGTGTTAGCGTCCCTTTCAGAAATTTGGGGTCATAGTGGGAGGGGCTATATGTAGGTCATCAAAATATAAACATCTATGGCTCTGGACAAGTTTTTACTTATCGATAAGAGCTTGCCCATGGCGGACTTGAATACACAGTACCTGAAGTACGAGGCTTAAAGATGAATTAAAATCTTATTATGCATTATTAGTATCTTCATTCATTTAATTTGAAAGAAAATGGAAAATTGATCACTTCAGGTGAGAATTGTAGTGAATTTGTATAAGATTCTTAGCACAGTACATGGATGCCCCTAGTTTAAGACATGCAAAGATATTATATTTCTTCGAGAGTGGGTGGGGGAGAGAGGGGGAATTAGCTAAGCAAATTGGCATGGTGTGAAGTGAAAGTTGCTTAGCGGAAAGTTGCTCGGATGGCTACAAAGTAGGCTACTCACGTCTGCGGAGATGGAGGGTTGCGCAAAACGGAGGAATAGAAGGACGCAGAAGACAGATGTCCTGAGCCCCATGTCTGGGAGTGAGGTCGCCCCAGGACTCCGCCCCGTTTTTATACACTCGGAAGGAGAGAGAGAGCACTTCATCGCCAGTCGTCTGTGGGCGGTCCGGCACGATGCGTTTAGTGCTCTCAGGCAAGTGTTTAGTGACTGTCAGGCAAGTGTTTAGTGACTGTCAGGCAAGTGTTTAGTGACTGTCAGGCAAGTGTTTAGTGACTGTTAGGCGTTTAGTGGCTCAAGTTCTGTTCAGAGTTTATTGTCAATTACACAGTGGGGGGGGGGAGTGGTGGAAATGGTTAGATACATTTTAATAAGTTTTAATTGTTGTGGCAGGTAGCTTTGAGTGTAATGACGCCTTATAATTTAAAAACTTTATTTTTGATACTTTTATTTTTAACCCACACAAACTGCTAAACGATCCAATCAAAAATCCTATGAATCATAGTTGATGCACCCTATTACGTCGCAAACTCCTTACTCCACAATGACCTTGAAGTCCCTCTTGTAAAAGACGTTATCACAACACGCTTAAATAAACTCCACTCTGACTTATGCATCATAATCCTTTAGCCAAAACTCTATCCAGTATTACCCATCCTGATAACCCACGACGCCACCTGAATAGGAAATGGCCGCGTGACCTACTCATTGCCAACTATTCTTAATAATAATATTAGAAAACAACCTGTATATTGTACATAGAGATTTAGGAGTACAGTCATTGGGCAGCTTCTCCACCAAGCGAAATACACGCTAATTTATTTTATTTTATTTTTTATAAAGCTAATAAAGATATTAAATTTTTATTTAGGTCTCTCTCTAAACTCCCCTCGTCCTCTTCATGAACATTAACAAACTTAACCTTTTGTTTAATGTTTATAAGTTACAATTTTTAAATATTTTTATTTGTGGTTTTATTTATCCCACGTAAATTATAATTAATTCATGAGAGGGAACAGAATAAAAAAATCTATCCGTTCTCGCCAGGAATAAGTGACAATCTTCGATGAC
>KZ807661.1:214278-226784 GCA_000696205.2 Oncopeltus fasciatus | reverse complement strand
CCTCGGTATCTCGCACTATGTTCACCACAACAAAATAAAATATTTATAAAATTACTCATTATATTTTTTTTTAGATTAGCAATTATAATAATTTTAATACCTATAGCAGTTTACTTAAAATAAAAATGAAAAAGGTACAAAAAAAAAAAAAGTAATGTATAGAATATTTAAAATTTCCTTTTCACCAAGTGGACTTCTAAGTATGACTTAAGTTAAGTCTAATATCATCATAGCTGAATAATTGTGAAATGTAAACAACTATCAAAACATATTTTGAAAATTTATTCAAACTACCCTTAAATAATAAAAATAAAGTATCTAGAGCCTTGTTCATGCCGAATCTATTAGAAATAAGTCATTAGAAATAAACAAATATTGGGTATAAACTCCACACTTTTAGATAACAAGTCAATTACATTTAATAAAAATGTTTTTCATGTGAATTGCGTACCCATAAAGTGAAATTAAACAACAGAGAAGATCAGTTTTTTTCAAATTTACATTTTAAAAATTAGGAATATATATGTTTTCAAAATAATTTATTTTAAGTAATATTTTTAGAAAATTACCTTTTATAGGTTTAAAACTGTTAGCCCCTTAAATTACTTGGGCAGATTAATCACTGATTAGAAGGCAAAAACATTTTTGCTTTATTTACTTTAGGTTAAAAACATTTCTTCATTTCTAGACAAAACTATGGTTCATAAACTATGAGACTATGTACTAAAAACAGAACAATAAACTCAGTATTTTTGAACTTTGAGTGACTCCTACATCTGTTATCGTATATATGGTGCAATATATTTACGTATATAAGATTTATCTATGTTGATAACTAGTTATGAATGCTATATAATTCATTTTAGAAGTGTTCTTCTATATATTGTTACTTTTATTTATGTCTTTAAAGCACTGCTATGAAGCACTACTGTCTTCCTTAAAATATTCCTTTAACTTCTATGTTCCTATTGTATGCAATTGAATTGTTAATAATAATAGAAAAAACGATATTGAAACACTCAAAGGTTTTCCCAAACAACGTGAGCTGATTAGAGTTAATGACCAACATGGTTTGCATGCAAAAAAAAATGACCTTAAGAACAGAACCTCTTGACAATTGTCCTTATAATCTTAAAGTAAGTTAAGTGTTTTAGCTCAATTTGTAAGTACTTCAACGTAATAATGAATTCGGTTTCGATATTGAAAAATAAATTACTTATTATGCTTTTTTTGTTGTTTTTTTTAATTTAATGATATTTGTATTAAAATAACCTGCCAGGTATCCCTCATCATCTAAATTGTTTTTAAGCCATGTCTAAAATTTTCAGGAGCTATTAACAGAAAAAATTTTTCTGGACTCGTTTTTTTTTGTTTTTAAATTTAAAACAGTTTTTGTTTTCCCAGAACAGAAAGTAAGGGAGAACAAAGGGGGAAAAAAATAATGAACTGAATAAAAATAATGAGCGAGAATTACTAATAACATTTACTATACATCTTTTTATAAAAATACATTCCTTCAAATTAGATGAAGAAACATTAATAATAATTGTATGAATGTTCTAGGGAAACACATAAAAAATTAATTAAATACTAAAAGTGCACTTTAATCAATTTATAATTATTTCATAGGACGAAAATAATACTGAAAAGTTTTAATAAGAGCGTATGTGTGTGTGTGTGTGTGTGTGCGCGTGTGCGTGCGTGCGTGCGTGCGTGCGTGCGTGCGTGTGTGTGTGTGTAATCAGGTGGGATAACGAGTTCAGTGACACACAAAAATAAAAAATTACAATGAGTAAACTTTTCGAGGATTTCTCGCCCTTCGTCAGTGAGGAGTGAAGGGAAACTATATGTAAGTATGTGTGTGTGTGTGTTTAATACTATGGTTTGTGAAGGAGACCTACCCCTTTGACGCCAGCTGAGACACTATTCCTTACCTCGTCTGGCCAGGAGGTAGGCCAAGGTGGGGAGGGAGTCTCCAACCTGTGTATTATCTAGCCTTGGGTTCCATTGCTCTGTTCACTACATTATACTGAAACTTAACCATTTTTTAGCTTTAATTCCGTGTTCATAACATTTTTTTTTTTTTTTTTTTTTTTTTTTTTTTTTTTTTTTTTTTTTTTTTTTTTNTTTTTTTTTTTTTTTTTTTTTTTTTTTTTTTTTTTTTTTTTTTTTTTTTTTTTTTTCTGAACTCCCTCGTAAAATCTGAACAATACAAGCCCCAATGAGTTCTCAATAACTATGGAATTAATTTGTATAGTTACTTCAGGGACGTAGGCCAGCAAAAGAGTACAAATTTTTCGAACATAATTTTGACATTTTCTTTGATTCTAGCTACTGCTAACAAACATGGCACTGAAACATATTTTAATCTGTCCTCGTCTGATAGTGCTTTATCAGCCACAGGTTGCAGGTTTTTGTAAGAAAGTTTGAAAATTGTAAGAAAATTTAAGTAGAAAAAACCAACAAAAAAAATTTGGGGCTTATGGGCAACGACAGATTGGCAGAAACATTAATGGGGAGAATGTCAGTCTGTGAACCGCTTACTTTTTTTGGAAAACAAATTTTCACTGCCATATTGATAAAGGAAATCATAGAATCCAAAGAGACCCCATTAAGACGGTATGGTGGTATGTATGTGACGTAAAAGTAACACTATGAAGCAAATAGGAAGGTCTCATTTTCTGAAAAGGAATAAATATGTCTCAGTCTGATGGTTGTTGGTTGCATGCGAATGGAAGAGCCCACCATGTTCTGTTGCGATTTGAGAGATATAGTAAGTAGTAGACATAACGACGGGTATGTAGACTGGAAAGAGTAAGAGTGGACGGACATGACAACAAGTAAACTTTGTCGGACCATTGCATGCTTGGGGCAATAGGATCTTTATCTCCCTTGTAACAAAATAAATTCATTCGATATTCAAGTGTATTTCGCTGCAATGGCTGCTAATTACATTCAATACTTTCTAATTGCAGGCATTCAATACCTTGACCCTGTAAACTATACACATTTCCTTCTATCGCTGCTCCTGGCACTGCTTGAACGAGTCGTTGGAACTAATCCACCAACTGCACCAATCAGGGCAATCTTTTATTTAAAAATTAAAACTTGCACTGAGCCGTGGGTGTTTAGAATGGGGTGGTAACCTGTAGATAGCCCCTCCCTCCATGACCCTAAGTGGTTGAAAGCAAGGCTATCACTATATAAAAAAACAAACAAGCGAAAAAACATTGTTTTCACTTCCTACGGTGTATATTATATACACCGTAGGAAGTGAAATTATTTAGAATTATATTCTGTAATCTTATGTTTATTCCCATTAGTTAATGCCATCAAGAAAAAAAAATACATACATCAAATTTCTCGAAATTGACTGTATTTAAAGGAAATAATTCTCAAACCTTCTTAAAGAATTTTCGTAAATCAATAATTAATAATAATATTGCTATTAAATATGAAGGTCAATATTATTGAGATACTGATACATTACTCAGAACTGAAGACTCTGATTAAAGTTATCTCTGATTGTAGATTTCCCAAATTAAAATTCTCTAATTAAAAAGAAAAATTGGTGTGCATTATACAAAATTACTAAATAAATAAAAAGTCAAATTGTTTTTTTTTCCTTGATAGATTGCGTATTGTTTGTCATTTTTAATTTTAAAACACAACATTCCTAATTAAAAATCAATTAGTGCCATTAGTCACTTTGAATCTATTTTTAATGAATTAGAAAGGAATATAGATATTGAGATTGCTCTCATTAGAGATTATTTGATATATAAAAAAAAAAAAATAAAATAAATTTCTAATGGGTAGTTTTTTTACCGTAGGCATTATTATTAGATGATTTTTGTTGGGTTTCGGTCAAGGTAGATCCAAAAAAATACAAATTCAAAAAAAGAAGTGTATTTAAAAAAAAAATATCTGCCAACGTTTCGGCTTACATTGTAAGCCATTTTCAGGGCTATCGTGAAGACGAGAGAGGACGTCCTGTCCCTCTAAGTTCACATTTCCGTGACTGAGCATTTGTATTTTTTTGGATCTACCTTGACCGAACCCCAACAAAAATCATCTAATAAAAAAATTTCTGGTTCTTTCTAATAGACACCAAAAATGGTAGCTACAAAAATATATGTATATGTGTATCTGTGAATGTTTGTCAACGAGCTTTAGTCTAGAGTTGTCAAATTTTCTTAATGAAATTTGGCATCTCGCTTTTCAATGCAAAACGAAAGGATAAGTTAAATATTAAACAAAACCGGACCAGGAAGAGTAAGGGAATACCATAAATATAAAATGTGAGTGAAAACATTTTTTTCCGCATGAAGTTATCAAACTCAACATAAAATTAATTAGATGTTCACGTAGGCTTCGACGGTCGTCAGATGTATTTACCGTTTCTTCTTCCGGGTTGGACCGTGTCAAATTGTTGTTATTTGCCGAGTTTTCGCACATCATGTGATGTGCGAAAGCTCGGCAAATAACAACAATTTGACACGGTCCAACCCGGAAGAAGAAACAGTTAATAAATGTTATTCTTCATTTTTTTTTAAATATGTTAGGTAACGTTTCGCTTTTAAATGTACAATCAAAGGATTAATTACTTACAGAGCGAATCAGAAAAACAGAAGTGGGAGAGAAGAGAGATTACTAAAATATCATATGGTGGTTAAAAATTTACATTTACAAAAATGAGGTTTACTTTCTGCAGAAACTCATATCTTCTTGCACCTGAAGCTTAACTAACATCGCTAGGAAAATTTTAAATTTAAGCTGAATTAGATGAAAAGCTAGAAATGTTTTCTATGTAAACAGTAAAGACTTAATACAGAGAATAGTTTAGACAAAATAATACACAAGAAATTCTAAGGAGTTTGATTAAAAAAATCTTGCTACCGGAAAGCAGGAGAGCCGGGCGGGACTCGAACCCGGGTCTCCTGCTTTCCGGGCAAGTATGCTATCCATTACCGAAGCTAGCTAGATAATTCCCTCTACTCCCCGCGCTTTACTCCTTTACTTGAGTCTAAAGTCAAAGTAAGACGAATATATCGTCTTATACTCGAAGGAGCTAACATTGTTAAAAGCTAAATTATTGTTTTGTATATCACAGATATGTAGGGATTTTCTAGAAATTGCTCTTTAGCTGGGAGAAAATAGTGAATTCCTCTACTTTCATAAGAGAATGTCTATTGTCTTGCAGACAATAAAATAAATAAATAAATAACTGACCTAAAGTAAATACATCTAATGTAATAGTTTGCAGGAATATTTTAACAAATAATAAAGAAATGTAGCTATTCAGATCGTACTTAGAAGATTATTGAAAAACAAATCCATTTGACTTAACACATTTGAAAATGACAGTCAAAAATTTTACAATATACATGTGTATGTGTGTGTATGATAGTAATAATTCAGCTAATTTCGTGGGAATTTAACTGTTTTATTTAGGTTATTCTAATGATAGAATTTCTTAAAATTTTTGGATATTTTCAGTAGACATCACAGATAATACTAAACAATAAAATTTAGATGAGAGTGCATATATATTTGTGTGTTGGGGAGCGTGAATGGGTGTCAGGTAACGTTCCATAGCCTCGAAAACCACATAGAAAACATTACCATACGATGTAAGATAAGAGTTCTGAACAATCTATCCATTCAATATGCACCACGGCAACAGTAAGCTCTCTGAGAAGCAAACAAATGGAAGACATAATCAGAACGCGGATGAGAATATGTCAGACGAACATGACTAATGTACACCTTCTTAACAAAAACACCTGTCGAATCTCTAAGACAGTGTTTTACTTTACATAAGAATGCCCCAATTAGTTCATAACACTTTATCAAACTTGGTATTCCGCAGTAGTTTTGCCGCAGTAGTAGACATTAAGTGACACCACGGAAGCTGTGGATGCTTAGAAAGAAAAAACAATATTTCTAGGATTACATGATTGGAATATTTTTAGAAAGATAAAAATACATGGTTTTAAAGAATAAACATATATTTATTCTAAACTCATTTATTTTAATAAAGGCAAATATGTCCTTATGTAAGTAATATGAAAAAAAAGGTACTAGATAAATAGCGAAAATAAGAAAATTTGAACAATTTTTAGTGCAAGGGAACAGAATAAAAAATCTAACTGTCCCAGAGAGGACAGTTCTAGTCCTGGCTAGGACAGTTAGATTTTTCATTCTGTTCCCATGCAATATGATTTGTTAAAATTTACGTGAGATTAAATACCACAAAAAATAATATTTATAAAATTAAAATTTAAAAGTAAATAACGAGAGCCATTTAAACAGCTTGACAATGTCAGTTCCTCCAAGCATAAGACGATATATTCGTCTGCCTCGGAGGTTAGACTCTCGACACTAGGGCGGGGAATTTAATAACTTATCAGACTTGTCCTGGTAGCATAATTGGTAAATGCACTTGCCCGGATAGCAGGAGATCCAGGTTCGAGTCCTGGCTGGGACAGTTAGATTTTTTATTCTGTTTCCTTGCATCAAAAATTGTTAAAATTTACGTGGGATTAAATACCACAAAAAAATAATATTTATATAAGTTGTGAGTTCATGCGTGTGTGTGTTTCTTTCTAGAAACAGGCATAATTTTCATAATTAATAATTTAAGTTCACTAAACATGTACCGTTTCGTAGTAACCTATAGTAGGAGCAAAAAATGGATAAGATAAGAAGAAGAAGAAATATATTTTTTTATTCTTGGCCCAAAACAGTTGTTTTTTTACACAAGATGGAAGACATGGTATATATACAATAAATACTATACTATTTACACAAGAAAACAAAAAAAATACAATAAAATGATTAGAGCAGTATATGCTGATATAGTCTAGGTTTGAGGCGTCGCTGGGTGACTGCTCCGAGATGGAAGGTGGCAGCTCCTGAAGATAGCGGCAGACGTTCATGATGTTTGTAGGTGAGGTCCTGGATGTGAAAAGAGATGGGCTCAACTCCCAGTTCCCTCCTGATCTGCTGATTCCTTACGAACCTGGGTGCATTGAGTATCATGCGAAGAATGCGGTTTTCAAATGTTTCCAGTCGTTTGATGGTCTTGTTACTGGCGCCGAACCAGAAAGGGCAGGAGTACGTCACTATTGGGCGGATCAGCGACTTGTACAGTAGTGAGCTCAGGGAGTGTTTAAGTGGGGATTTCCTGTTTATTAGAGGGTAAAGTAAAGTTAGTCTGTGATGGGCTTGTGTCAGTTTAGTTTTTACATGGAGCTGTCATGTCAGTTTAGTATCAAAGTATAATCCAAGATATCTAACACCCTGATCCTTAAGAGTCCATGGAATCGGAAGCTGGTTGATGTGAAGTTCTGGAAGGTTATTGTTGGAGAATCTGCGAAGACTAAAAATTTTTGCTTCGGTTTTCTGAGGGTTGAAAGACAGGCGCCATTTGTAAAACCAGGCTGTAAGACAGTCGGTCGCTTCTTGTAGATTGTACACTGCGTTTTGAACTCTCGTGTGTTTGCACAGAAGTAGTGTATCGTCTGCGAAGGTGGCTAATTCTGATAATGGAGGTTCCGGCATGTCGCTGCAATACACAAGGTAAAGAAGGGGACTTAAAATTGCCCCTTGTGGTACCCCGGCTTTTATGGATGCGGTCCTGCTAAGGGAGCCATTTACCCTGACCTGGAATGTCCTATTCTTAAGGAATGATTTTATTATATGAAATAGGTATGGTGGAACGGCAGCTTTTTTCAGCTTAAAAAGAAGTCCTTTTTGCCAAATTTCGTCGAAGGCATTTTCGACATAAAAAAACACCGCAGCGGTGAATTGTTTGGCTTCGAATCCGCCTATAATTATTTCAGCAACTCTCTGAGATTGGAGTACGGCGGAGTGGTTGCTTCTGAAGCCACATTGGTGTGATGGGATGACTATAGAGCCTTAAAAGTGCTTTCTGAGCCTCTGCTCAATACTCTTCTCAAACAGCTTGGCGAGGGTGTTGAGGAGGCTGATTGGTCGATAGTTTTGCAGGTTGTGTTTAGGTTTGCCATCTTTATGAAATAAAAGGCCTAATGCTTTCTTCCAGCTTTCGGGGAAGTAGCCAAAACGAAGGCATGCATTGTATATACTGGTAATGTATGCAAGTGTCTTGAAAGGGAGATTCTTGAGAACGATTACTGGGATTAAGTCTTCTCCTGGAGCTTTTCTTTTTTTCATCTTTCTGAAAAATGATTTTACTTCATTTGGTGAGATAGAGTCAAAGTCATTGTTTGTTGGACTGCCACTGTCAGGTTCATATAAGGTTTCGTCGACTGTCTTGTCAGTTAGTATGTCCTGTCTGTCAAGTGGCCTGAATTTTGTGTCTAAGTACGTGGCGAAGATTTCACATTTTTCGTTGTCTGTATACAGTTCGGGGTCCATCTTGTAGAGTGGGAATGACAGTTGGTTTTCCTAAAATACGTTTAGTTTCACGCCAAAGAGTGGTCATCAGTTTGTAAGTCAGTCAGGAAATTTTGGTACTTTTTAATTTTGGTTTCCTCCAGAAGAAATTTTATTTTCCTGGTCAAACGATTCACTTCTCTTTTGTCAAGGGGATCTCTGTACCTTTGCCAGCGTTTTCGTAGGGTATTTTTATCTCTTATCAAGTCTAGTATATGGGCAGGAGTTTCATCTCGGGAAATTTGTCTGGGGTTTTTGGAGGGCTGTAGGGTTGAACTATGGATGGAGTTGTGGATATGTTCCGTTAGTGTGGCAATAGCTGTATCGATGTCGTCGGTATGTCTGTAAGAATTGGGTACGTCAAGGGTTCTCATTGCGAGGGAGAAAAGCTTCCAGTCGACCCTTCCTCTGATGAGTCGGGGTGTCGGTATTGTCTGTCTGTATGGAGTGTCAAATGTACAGAGAACTGGTAGGTGGTCTGAGTCTAGATCTGTGGTAGTTGTGTGGTGAAATGGGTGTGGAATGTTCTGGAGAAGTGCAATGTCCAATATATCTGGAAGATATCTGTCTTGAGTGGGGTAGTGTGTTGGTTCATTAGGTGTACTGATATGGAGTCCAAGATTTGATGCTATGTTGTTCAGTCTAGTTCCATTAGAGTTCAGGGTTCTACAGCCCCAATAGGGGTTCTTACTATTAAGGTCACCGAGGAGAATTGTGGGAATGTTACAGAATATACGTTCAAAGTCCGTTTGGAGAAGCCTGAGACCTGGGCGGTGGTAAGCTGCGATTATGTGTAATGTGTTGTTGTTGTGTTGTGTGAGTGTTATGCCTACCGCCTGTAACCTCTCAAGTGTAGGGATCAGTAGCTGTGAATGTTGTATATGTCGTTTGACTAAGATCGCCACTCCCCCCCTTCGAGTATCCTGGTCATGTCTGTAAGTCATATACCCTTTTATGTGTAGTCTGTCAGCTTGAACTAAGTGGGTTTCTGAAATACATGCGATATCTACTTCATATCTATTCAGAAAGTCACTTAGCAAGCACTGTCTTGATTTCAGCCCGGCTGCATTCCAATTTAGAAGAGTTAAGTTATGATAAGGTAATCTATTACTACAATCCATATGGTGAGGTAAATAGTTTTGAGAGAAGGTTATTTAGGAAGTCCTTTATTTGAGGTATAAATGGCTTAATTATATTAATTAGGAATGATGAAATGTCGATAGAATCAGCGGGAGGTTGACTGTCAGTCTGTGGTGTGGTTTGTCGTTCCTTCATTTTTTCTTTCCAAACGTTCTGTCTCGGGGGCTCTGGGAATTGATTTTGCGTGATCTGCGTTTTTATTTGTGTGTTGCTTGAAGTTTTGGGTTTTTTTGGTGTTTGTTGTGTAATAGGTTGTAAGTCATAACTTCTCCTAGTGGCTTTATATTTTATCTCGTGTTCAGTGAATGCTTTACAGCCTCGGTATCTCGCACTATGTTCGCCATTACAGTTAGCACATTTGGCTACCGTGTTACTGGTGGTACACTGAGCGAGATTATGTTCTCCTGCACACCGGGGGCACCTAGGGTCAAGATGACAATGGTTTTTTGTGTGCCCTATGTTAAGACATTTGGCACATTGTATTGCTCTGTTGGATTTCCTCCTTAGTTCAACTTGCACAACACAATGATACAGTCTGGACAAGTCTAAAATAGCCTTGCCCTGGTTGTTATTAGTGAGCTCGACTGCACATAGCGGAGTAGGTTGCCTATTCCTGTTCAGGAGGCGAGTCACTTTTTGTGCTGGGTATTCCATGTCCTGAAGTTCATTCAGAATCTCCTCCTCGGTGAGGGAGTATGGGAGACCTCTGATTACCACTGATAACAGTCGATCTTCAGGGTTGGCAAAAGTGTAATATTTTATGCCGGGACTGTTGTCGTAAAATTTTGTGAGGGACCTAAAGTCATCTGAGGTTGTGAGGGAAACTTTTAGTTTTTGGAAGCATTGTTTTACATCGAAGGGGGATTTAACGACGGATTTAATGTCCTTGATAACATTTTGGTAGTCGTTAGCCTCAGTTAGGAATATGGGAGGGATTTGTTTACATCTTTCGTGGATGGTATTTATGTTGTCAGTGGGTAGGTTATTCCTGTCATCTGTTGGTTTGTTTGTCAACACTGAGAATCGATTGTTCACTTGTGTAGTTGATAAGGGAGGTGGGGTTAGTCGCGAGTATCGACTATATCTTTTGGGCAACTCGAATACTCCGGTCTCCATTGACTCGAGCTCAGTTGATGTAAGGTTAGGTGGAGGGACATTCAGGTTAGATGAGTTCTTATCACTAGTTGTCTTTGTTATGTTTACTTTGGGGTATACGTGAAGGTTATCGCTAGGATTACCTTGCTCTTTGTTGGCTTGTGAGGTTAGGTCTTCTTCGTCTTGTTCATTGATCATTGTTGCCAAACATTTCCTCATTGGTGATGATAATTCTTTTTTTCTCGGTCTAGACCGAGCCAAGGAGAGTCTCTTAACACCAATCATACACTGAATTTATGTTAACAAATGTAAGAAAAACATTAAAATAATCAGGAGCAACAACAATGTCTGCCACTTGGCTATGCTCGATCCACAGCCTTCGGATAAGATAAATTAGGTTTACTAGAAAGTAGGTTGTGTTACTCAAAAATACTGTCAGTGAACAGAGGGTCAATTACGTCCATTGGTATAATGTTATATTTAAGGTCACTAAGTAGGTACTTCTTTGAGAAAAATTAAATATATGTAGATAGGAATTAGAAAATTATTATAATTCTAGATATACTCTGAATGTTAATTAATTTATTGTTAATATAATGCAGAGCGAAAAAAACCCTGGAAAAGGTTGAAAACTGTTCGGAATTAATAAATATATTCTAGTACATAATTTATAGTTTAATATTCGAAAATTCAACTTTGTCCTAAGTCGGCTACAAATTTCTCAACAATACAAATATTTATTCATTGAAAATATTCTAGTATTAAATAAATAAAATAAGAATGAAATGAATAATTAATGGTATATAATTATATAATTAACGTGGCACCAATTTACTATCGGTAGATATGCGGTATTTGTGGGTATATCATCATACTTATATGATGTTTAGATCAGTGAACAAATGCCTCTCGATTCAAGGCTGTGCTACCCCATTTATAAGAAGGGTGACAAGCTAGAATGCGCCAATTATTAGCTTAAAAGGTTCCGTCATCTTTAACTTGCAGAAGATTATATGAGTGAGAGGAGAGAGATGTAGGTACATACAAAATCCCCCTTATTTTTTATATATAGAAACCGAAATAAGTATTGAGTCTTTTCATGTAAAGCATTTGAAATAATTTAATTTTTACTTGAAATCAGATGAAGGATTGGGGATGGGTTTGAGGGAGACTAAAATTTATAATCATAATATATTCGTAGTTATTTAAGTTACTATGTTATGTGCGACAGATTTTATTGTAACAGTTTCACAAAGTAGACTGATTTTGATTTAAATTAAGATGAATTGGATTGGCTTTCATTTTTAAAAGATTAAAGAACTTCATTAAAAAACTTTTTTTATTTTTTTATTTACGTTAGGTATGTTTTAAGTTAGGTAAGTAGGTTTTTAGCTTATGTATGTGGCTTCACGAAGAAAAAATTAATATATTTTGAGATTTCGAAAACTACTTAAATGTCTCCTGNGGATAAGGGATAGGGGGGGGAGTTAGTGAAAGACCAAAATTTACAACCGTAACATCTTTGTTGCTATTTTTGTTACGAAAAAGTTTATTGTACATAAGAGGTGTAAATTTTATATTTTATAGTTACCTAAAATTTATGTTTTTCAACATTTTTATGAAAAACGTTTCTCAAGGAAGAGATTTACGAATGTAACAACGACCACTGAGTTCTTCCCTTCTCTTTCTTCCCGACCATTCAGACTTATTTGTCTTATGTATTATTATCCTGTGTTATGTATTATCCTCTCTGGTTTTAATACAAATTTCGTATTTATATTACGATTTTTTTTTCTTTTCTTAGGGTACTATTCTTCATTGGGCCTACATAACCTGTTGCGGAGCTATAT
>KZ807661.1:175718-187082 GCA_000696205.2 Oncopeltus fasciatus | reverse complement strand
ATATATATATATATATATACAAGACACAGTTTTCAGTTTTCTTGTTGCAATTTAGCATATTGTTTTTCAATGTCAAATTAAAGGCCTCTTTATTGAGGAAAATCGAATGACTTTGGAGTATAGAACTTCCGGAAGTGTGAAGTAAGAGTAGAACAAAGGGATAATATCCGAGTCACCAGTAAAATGAACTATTAGAAGTTGGGGTCTATTTAATCAATAATTTTTAATTTACGATAAATAAGCCAAAACTATTTAGTTTTGCAAAGTAATTATCATGTGCCTTTTGATAGTAAAAAGGAAGCTTGAGTTAGTTACTGAAAAAAAATTAAACAAATATGAGGCGAGTTCAACTGGGTCAAATGCAAGAAAAAAGTTTTTTTTTTTTTTTTTTTTTTGCTGTAGTGGGCGTAATATTTTAGTTTTGTAAAATAATACTCAACACAGATTTTATAAATGTGAAAAATATATCTTTTTTACGAGCGTTTACGACGTGACGGACATTTTTTACTTGAGAATGGACTAGGGTTCGAAACATCGAAAATGTAAATGAATAATAAAAATTAATGGATTGAAACAAAAAATAAAAAGTACTTAATAAGAAGGTAAGAAATCTTCTTCAAATATAAAGAATACTATACCAAAAACAAGGATCATGATATAGATAATTTAAGAAATTATAAATGTTATTTAAATATTGTATGAGTAACATAATAACCAAAATTATATAAGTATTGGCTGATATGTAAGCAATGGAGTAAATTTGGATGAAAATCCGATCACTATCAAATGAGTAATCAATATGTTTCATTTTTACAAAATACATTTATGATTACTGACTGTCTATTGAAGATGACCTAATAAGTAATATAAACATTAATAATATTCATAGGGCTTGCTTGAAATTATCCCTTAGAAATGGCAATTTGAAAGTGGTGTCGATGATCATCTCTCCTCATGCGATTGTAGACTAATGTTTATTTTTTTAAATTATATTTATTAATGCTTTAGGAAATTAATATTTATTATTTAATTATATCTCTAGAAATAAAATATGACATTCTTGTATACTAAATCACGACCATTTTTTCAGATTATTGGATTAAATTGTATAACAGAGAATGTCAGGACTGAAACTCTAAGGGAGAATTATTCACAGCTGAGAAGATGAAGTTTACAAAATAAATTGATATTTTCTTTTCTGATTGTTATTAGTATAAAAATAATGTTTTGTAGTGTTATTGTTTACTAACGTTGGTGAGTCACCTGAGAATTGTACACAAATAATCACATTAAAAGAGCTTTGAATTTGTCTTTCCCTCATACCCATATCTCACTGTTGATTGCAAAATGTCTGTGCATTGAATTACATATTTGAAAATTTTGTAATGTGTAGAAAATATACAAAAAGCAAACCCCGTTTTGATCTAGAATAAGGACCTTTATTTTATTTTATTTATTTTTAATTGGCGTGTCAACCCTTGGTCATTTACTCCAGGGATATATTTTATAGAAGCGGTATGATATTTTATAAAAGAAGAACTTAAGAATAGGTCATGGTGAGATGGAATGAATTGTTATATATAGTAAAGAAATTACTATTAGTAATTTCTTTGTGCTAGGAAACCATGAAATCTATAAGAAAGAAAAATTGAGAGATAATGGAAAAAAAGTATACTGAAAATGCATCCAATTTAATAGCCTGCCTTCTTTCAGAAAGTTCATTACAGAGTCAATGACATTATCGTCATCCAATAGAAGTTCGTCTAGAGTCCCATTCAAGTTATATTTTTTCCTTGTTTCTTTATATTTCAGGCACTCTGTAAATATATGTTTGATGGTAAAAAGTTGTCCACTGACCTCACAAATGGGTGGGTTATCCTTTGCCATTATATACCATGAGTAAGTCTTGTGTGTCCTATTCTTAGTCTGGCTAATACCACTTCTCTCTTACGGTCAGTTGACGTGAAACTGGACCATACCCTCGGAGTAGATTCTATCTCGCGTAACTTGTCTCTGGTTGACCACCATATATTTTCCCATTTATTTATTCGTTCGTTCGTTTTTTCGTCCATTCGTTAGTCTATTTATTTATTTGAATAATATAAAATATAATATTATAGGTTAGCAGCAGCGAAGGATTGAAAAGTGGCTCAATAAGGATTGATAAGAAGGGAAGTCAGTTTTACATCTAACTTTTAAGAAGGAAAGATGCTCTGTCATAAATTAGTAATATCTGTACAAATAAGATATTCTTGTAGACTAAATCACGTCCATTTTTCAGATTATAGGATTAAATTGTATAACATAGAATGTCAGCGCTGAAACTCCATCTGAACGATACTTTGTTGTAAAAAGGAGCTTTGTGTGAGATAATTCTAGGCGAGGGAATCAGGTTCAATCGGCAGTATAATGGATGCAACAATTATGATAAAATTTAAAAAAAAATAAGACAACATGAATATTTTTTAATATATTGAATGTAACAGAAATTTTCAAGCCAATTAGATATTGTCTCCAAGCAAATGCATATAACTAGAGTAGTGTTTACTATGTCTGGTTCTTGTCTTGACTGGATTGACGTCAGTGTTCATTCTATCAGGGTAGAGGAGCTGGGCGTCCTGCAAGGAAGAGAAGAAGGAAGTTGGGGAAGAAGAAGAATTGGCGTTGGAGGACTGCAAGGCCAGGAGAGACGAAAGATAAGGGAGAGGTATTAGAGATAAGACAGTTCTCGAGGGAGATATTAAGTTGGTCTGAACGCATTTCTTATCTGTTTCAGCATGAACACTTGTAATTTAACTTTTATTGGTAGTATAAACTGTTTGAGCAAATGATTTGCTAAATGTAGGAAAAAGATTTCTGAATATATATATTTTTTTGTAACTTATATAATTTTAATTTATTTTTCCTCAAGATAAGTAGGGCACTAAGAGTTGAGGAGCTCATGGTTATCGTTGAAGTAAACACAAAACGGACTATTTCGGCATGTTTCACCATTATGGTCTTATTGAGAGCAAATTTTACAGTTAGGCGAATGAGAACTTCCTTTGTGTGATGTGACCAAAACGAAAGCTATTATTATTATTTATTATTTAGTAAATTATGATTGGAGAATGTTAATATAAATAAATGAGTGGATTCCCTTACTTTGCTGATAATTTGCTTCTCTTCAATTTCATTTTGGGACTGTAATTCTGTGAGTATCTCTACCGGAGAAGAGTATGTGAGATCCTAAGATCTCATTTATTCCTGAGGAGGCTCTACTTTTGGCTATGTGTTTTCACAAAAAAATTAGCGGCCATCTTTATTTCACCCAACTAATATACTTCCACTTCTTAGTGTTATAATATTAGCTACTTCACCGCCATGTCCTCTTATGGTCTAAAAGTTAATACATTTTTTTTGTCACCATCACATGGGAATGGTAAAAATTATATTTCTTTTCAAGGTACTAGCATTCATTTTTTTTTTCATAATTTTTATTATTGGGAAATCCTGGACACAAATAAAATAAGTGGGTTATCCAGCCCAAAGAATAATCAATTAATCAAATAAATCTACTTGGTAGTTAATTATTCGCAACAAGAACGAACAGAAAGCAAAATAAATGTAAAATAAACTATTAAAGAAAATCCGATCAATATTAGAAGCGAGAGACTGATCACAGACAGATGTCAATTTAAGACTGGGCATGGAGTCTAACAAGGCTTTATCAAACCATTCTTCATTATTCGATTTGGTTTATTGGAAATAGTCCAATGTTACATTCTGTATCATTTTAATTAATTTGATAATAAACATTTTTACTCTTGAATAATGTTAATCTTAAAAATGAAGCTTTCAAACAAAAAATAACCTATATTAGTAACATTGTTTTATATAATAACTCTATTAATAAGTCAATTGAAAGGCCCCAATGAGCTAAATTAAAATAAGCTTTTTTATAACTGTCCGTAAACTTCACAATTTGTTTTATTCTAATATTTTTGCAGTTTGATTTACCACAATTATGAAAATTAATGTAACCAAAAATCTTTAGTGCAAGAAAACAAAATAAAAAATCTAACTGTCCCAGCCAGGACTCGAACCTGGATCTCCTGCTATCCGGGACGGTGCGTTTATGTGCATGCTACCAGGACAAGTGTGATAAGTTATTAAATTCCCCGCACTAATGTCGAGAGTCTAACCTCCGAGGGCGACGAATATCGTCTTATGCTCTGAGGAGCTGACATTGTCAAGCTGTTTAAATGACTCTCGTTATTCTGTTCAGTTCCCTTAACAATTTTACTTAAAATTTACTTAATTACTTTAATTCCCCAGAATTTAATCGCTTAAAATGTATGTGGGATAATGTACCATTAAAAAATAAATAAAAAATATTTATAAAATTAAAAATTAAAGTAAATAACGAGATTCGTCTAAATAGCTAGACAATGTCAGCTCCTTCGAGCATAAGACGATGTATTCGTCTTTCTCGTAGGTTAGACTCTCAACACTAGTGCGGGGAATTTAATAACTTATCAGACTTGTCCTGGTAGCATAAATGGTAAATGCACCGGCCTGAATAGCAGGAGATCCAGGTTCGAGTCCTGCCTGGGAAAGTTAGATTTTTATTCTATTCCCTAGCAATTATAACCGTTTAAAATTTACCTGAGATAATATACTACAATAAAAAACAATATTTAAAAAAAAAATAGAAAGCAAGAGTAGGCGAACTTCTAAAGAGGAATTAAGCAACAGTTAATTTTATTCATTTTTTATTGCAATTAAAGCGCTTTTAAGGAAGAGTTCCTTAGACCAAACTACATAACAAATTTGTGGAATTCATCACACATAAACAGTGTGATAAATTCCACAAATCGGATCTCCTTGGACGTATGGAGAGTCTTAGTTCTACTTAGATATTCAATAATTCACAAAATTTTTTTTTTTTTTTTTTTGTTGAGGAAGCTCGTCTGACACCGTTTAGGCTAGCTTTGTTTAGATTATGAATAATGAATATGTACTAAGGAAAGTGTCAGCCATTCGCAAATTTAATCTCAAACATATGCAAATTAATGAATAAAATGCAGTTGACAATTGTGTTCTCCAGTAGTTGACACTTAAAAAGATAAAAATATAAATAATATTATCCTGAAATTAGTTCTATGACCAATATAAAAGAGTCCAGTGTACAGTTTCAAACATTCGTAGTTGAGTTTTCGAGTACCCACCCCTCAAACGCCATGAAATTCGCTATTTTGATCTTCCTAATATTTACTTGTAAGTAATCACTGTTTCTAATGTTAATACAGCTCCTACCAATACGAATCTAACTGTTCTATTTAAGCTCACCGATAGAATTTTGCTTTATAAATTCAAAACCCCAAAATCAAATTATGTAATTCTAAATTATTACCCTTATGTGATCAATTTCAGTAAATACTAGTCATTTGAAAAATGTATAAGCTACAACCATTTTTACATGTATTTTATAAGAACAGCTTCCAATAAAATTTTGTATATTATTTTTTGTCTAAATTCGAAAAGTTTACAATCTACTTTGGAGGTAAATTTGTTGACCGTCATGTCTTATGACAGGATTGTCGGGAATTTGGTGCTGGTAGTTGAAGAATTAAAAACCAATTTATAACCAAAAAAGTTTATATTTTACCCATCGTTTCGTCCTTCATCAGGTCTGAATATGAAAAAGAAACATACAAAAATAATATATAAACACTGTCACAATCTAACAATGAATAAATAAATAAAAATATAAAACTATGCTTAATCGACTATATAAAATGGATACTGAATAAATTGGAAAGAAAAATAAAATATATGTAATTAAATTGCAGTAGGTTTCATCAAAACCAACATGGACGCGCTATCAATTTAATCTTAATCTCTGGAAACTTTACCAATTAATTCAACCTCAAAATTCATCAAAGATTATAGCTGTATACAAAGACGGACCAACACACCTATACTCTAACGATAGGTCAGCTTCCATGTTAAATCTCATAGAAAAATGTGTTTTCGTAAATATTTAAAAAAAGAAAAATAATCAGTTCAAAGGGAGTGTTGCTTTTTTTTTTTACCGTAGATATTATTATTAGATATTTTTTATGTTGGGGTTCAGTCAAGGTAGATCCAAAAAATACAGATTTTTAAAAAATGTGTATTTTTTAAATTATCTGCCAACGTTTCACCTTACATTGTAAGCCATCTTCAGGGCTGTTGAAATACAATATCATAAGAATAAAAACAAAAAAATTAAATTATTTACAATATTATAATATAGATTTGCCATAGCTAAATGTAATGTGATATCAAAAGTAAGAATGTAGTAAAATATGTAGAAAAATTTAAAATGCAAAAAGAAACAAAAAGCTATTAAAAAAATTAATTAACCACACCTACCTATCATGAAGGCGAGAGGGGACGTCCACATCACATTTTCAATACTAAAAGGAACGGTTTTTAAAAAAATTTTTAAGGACACCGTGGGTGGCGAGAGTGGGGGGGGGGAGCAAAGAGGCGGTAAGTACATAGGGAGAGCGGCCTACTTCCAAAAAGACCAGACAAAGGAAAAAGGTAGGATATTATTGCGAATAAGTAACTTTTGTTTATGGGAGAAATGTTTGACAGTTTTATTTAGAAGGAGGGCTAATGGTTTTTGGAATGTTGAAAATGTATTGTAAGTTAATGTGAATGGTTTCAGACAAAAGGTGTTTGTGTTCATGGGGATCAGTGGAAAAAATGTTAATGTTCTCGAAGTCAATTGTGTCTTTTTCATGAAAAACGTGTTTTGTGAGGGCAGTTTTTTCTTTGTGTCATTTTTATGATTGTTAATTCTACAGGAAATAGGATTTTTAGTTTGTCCAATGTAAGAACCAAGGCAATTAGGAGTGGAACAAGGAATTTTGTAAACAACATTGGTTCAAAAAGGATGGTGTAAATGGATTTTAGTTTGTTGTTGGTGGAAAAAGAAAGCTTAAGGTTAGGGAAAGTTTTTCTGAGAGATTTCTCAATATTAAGGTGTGGTCAATTAATTAATTTTTTGCATTATGAATTTTTCTACATAGTTTACTACATTCATACTTTAGATATCACATTAGATTTAGTTATGGCAATTCTATATTATAATAATGTAAATTTTTTTTTTTTATTATGACATTGTATTTCTACATTTATATCAGGGTGGCTAGCTCTCTCTCTTTGCACTAAACTTCCACTAGCAGTAATTTATTTTTACTTNTTTTTATGATTAAGACATTATATTTCAACAGCCCTGAAGATGGCTTACAATGTAAGCCAAAATGTTGGCAGATAATTTTAAAAATACACATTTTTTTACATTTATATTTTATTGGATCTACCTTGACCGAACCCAACGAAAAACATCTAATTATAAATTTGCATTTAATGCCATCTATATTCTATAAACATTTTCTTATATTCAACAACAACATATATATCACGATTATAAATTCTGCTCTTCCTGCGCACCCCTTTTAACCCATCCGATTTCAACCAAAATGAATTCTTTCAATAACTTTTAAAGAAAGCCTAAATATCTAATTTGGTTTTATATTTTAAAAAACTAAGAAACAAATTAAATGTTATCATATGTGCATTTATTGCAAAAAATCTTAGTAATAGGTATCATGATATCAATATCCAATGAGCGATTTCATTTTTTATTTATATATTTTAGTCAATATTACAACCTTAAAAAAAATGTATTTTTCCTCTTACAGACATGGTAAGTGACAGCTTCACTGAAGAATGTGGCCTCAGACCGTGCACCTATGAAATTAATCCATTCTGTGGTATAAGGTTTGTTGGGGGCCACGAGGAGCGGAGAATCTTTGATAATTACTGTATCATGCAGAGGGAAAATGATTGTGGAGCAGGTAAAATATATATTATTCATTTTTATTAATCTATTGCAAATTTTTATTTATCATTTTATATGAAAAATTTTGTATCAACCAGTTATAAATTTGTGGTAAATTATAACCTATTATGTTCAAATGGAGAGTTTTTGTCCATAGAGATTACAAGTAGAGAATTTTTGTTAGGGATCGTTCAAGGAAAAATTTTTAAAAATACAATTTAAAAAATTTTAATTTTTATTACTGCCGACGTTTCGGCTTACACTGTTTGCCGTTTTCTGGGCTGTTTAAATACAATTTCATAATAAAAAGAATATATTTATAATTAACTTTATTATTACCTAAAATTTACGTAGCTGAAAGTAATGGGATATCAAATTTTGTGGAAAAATAATGACAAACATGTAGAAAATTCCCCACACCTATCATGCAGGTGAGAGGTGACATTTATCCACCTGGATCAAATTTTCATGACTGAGAGGTAAGGTTTGGAATTTAGGGAAAGATGTACATGTGAAGGGTGGGAGGTGTGAGGCGGTAAGTACAAAGGGAGAGCGGCCTGCATCGAAGGGGGCATACCAGGGAAAAATAAGGTAGGTAACATTATTGCAGATAAGTAGCTTTATGGAACTAGTAGACAAGTTAGATAGGTTTAAATGGAGAGTTTTTGACTGTAGAGATTATTAGTAGATCATAATAATAATAAAATAAAAATACAATTTTAAAAAGTCTACTTTTAATAATCTGCCCTCGTTTCGTCTTGCATTGTAAACCATCTTCAGGGCTATCATGAAGACGAGAGGGGACGTCATCACGATCAAATCTTCATATCGGAACTGACCTGGGTGACACGACGTCCCCTCTCGCTTTCATGATAACCCTGAAGATGGCTTACAATGTAAGCTGAAACGTTGGCGGATAATTAAAAAATACACATTTTTTTCGGATCAACCTTGACCGAACCCAAACAAAAAAAATATACTATTTATGTATATGTCACTTTATACAGGATTTGCTCTCATTAATTATTTGTAAAAGTGGTTGTAGCTTATATGTGTTTCAAATACCCAGTATTTACTAAAATTTATCAGGTTAAAGTAATTATTTACAAAAATCATCTACTAGTTACACAGGTTTATTTAGGAGGAGAGTTAACGGTTTTTAAGAATGTTGAAAATATTTGAATTAATCGAAGAAATTTGTTCTTTGTAAGTTCTGTCAGATAATAGGCGTTTGTCTTCATAGGGTTCAGTGGAAAGACAGGTAATGTTCTCGAAGTCGAATGTGTGTCTCTGACGAATGACTTGTTTGTGAGGGCAGTTTTTATTAGTTTTTTGTTTGTGTCATTTTCATGATTATTGCCTCTACTGGAAATAGCGTTTTTGATTTGCCCAACGTATGAACCATGGCGATTAAGAGTGGAACAAGGAATGTTTTTGAGATAGGTGTAAGTGGTTATAAGTTTATTGATAGTGTAGTAACTTTTGCAGTAACACGTTCTCACAAAGGTAGCAACAAACTGAGGGAATTTACTTAGATGATATTCTATGCCAACTTCTTATTGCGTTAAAATCTGGCCTTTCATATCGACTTACGATTACCATGGGAGTATATAACACACATATGAAACCTGTATATAGGAACAACCTTTAGAGATACAGACAACTTTACAGGCTACTGCACGACTTATCTGTGATCAACAAACTCACAATTTACCTGTTACTACTTTGACCTGCTTGGACGTACTGAGCTAGACAGTTGGGAGCCATCTATCGTCCAAAGAATTCCATCTAAGACCCTTATAAAAATGGTACGTGCACACTCTATTGTGACAGAAACTCTCTACCTTGACCTAAAAATGTCTAATCTTTCTTTCCACCTCAATTCCTTAGCCTATAATTAAATAGATATTGAAAATAGCAAATAGTGAAGAATAAGTGAAGAAGAGGCCATTTATATATATTTAATTTCAACTTACATTATTTAACCATATATTTATATATGTCACTTTATTTACTTTATTATTATTATTATTATTATTACTATTACTTAGCCCCTATTTTTTTAAATTTTATATTAATTTAAATTCAAATCCTTGGTAGATTATAATTCACTCCAAGTCCAACAAATGTTAATTTATTAAGTTTAAATGGACAGTTTTTGACCGTAGATATTATTAGTAGATGTTATTTTTGTATTTCCATACAACCTTGACAGAACCCCCAAAAAATAACCTCTACTATTAATTTAATAATTTTATATTACAAATACACAAAATCTCACTAAGTCTATTTATTTTAAAAGATAATGCATTAGATAGATTTCTAGCATAGATTGGTCCAATATACATAGATAACAAGCTTGTAGATACAATGAAAGCTTGTATACTTTATTTAGAAAAAAAATAATTTATTGTTTTAATTTCAGGGTTTGTTCCATGTCCAGCAAGCTGAAATGATTTCTCCCCGAAGAAAACTACAGAAAACATAATATATTGTGGAAATATAAATTGTTTTTTATATCACGAGTTAATTTTATTATTGATCAAATCTCTCTTCTATGACATTAGTGATCAAATAAAATATGCGAGAAATTGATAAAAATGAATCGCTTTCAAACATTGTTGGTCCTCATTGCATTAAGTTGGTGGAAACTCACTTTAAACTTCTCCCTTCAGTTATTTTTCAGAACTTTCAATATTATTTAAAAATAGATTATTAAACTTCTATACTTCAAACAAGGAAACTAAATACTGTAAATATTTTTTAAATAATGACTTTAGTTGTGGTATTTAATCCCACCTCAGTAAGAACTTGGTATTCGTGTCCTGGCTAAATTAGTAAGATTTTTATTCTACCTCCTTTGCATTTCTTGTATAAATACTGTATATTTTGAACCCTCCTCAAATATTCCAATATATTAAAAAAACAAAACTGTTTTAGATGAAAGGTTAATAATCCTATAAATTTAATTAATAACATAAATTCCTGTATCATGAGTACTTAATATGAGCTAAATAGTACATTTTATCTCTAGGAGATAAGTTTACCTTAAACACAAGAAACTAGGATTTAATTAAAGAGTAGATTTTGAAAATTGTATCATTAAGTCACCTCCCCTCTCCTCTCTCTCTTGAGCTGTCTTTCTTATTTTTTTTTTTTGTTTTTTTTTAATGGTGTGCCAACCTTTGGTAATTAACGCCAGGGGGATTCTCCGTCTTCCTTGGTTTCTGTACATCTCCCGTTGGCGAGCGCTTTCGGAACCTGTCCATCTTCTGGCCGAATACAAACGTTCACTGTCACGGTCCGTATTCAACTGTGTTTTTCTGTGTGTTAGTTGTGTCAGGTAGCTGTAGGGGTCACTTTTGTCGGTGGTCAGGTATGTTGCATGTGCGAGTTGAGGGTCATCGTCCATTATTCCAGGTATAAGTTGAGGTAGGGATTAGTTGTAATCCCCTTTGTTGAGGTGTCCTAAGTGTTTCGAAAGT
>KZ807661.1:163674-175387 GCA_000696205.2 Oncopeltus fasciatus | reverse complement strand
AAAAAACTTTCGAAACACTTAGGACACCTCAACAAAGGGGATTACAACTAATCCCTACCTCAACTTATACCTGGAATAATGGACGATGACCCTCAACTCGCACATGCAACATACCTGACCACCGACAAAAGTGACCCCTACAGCTACCTGACACAACTAACACACAGAAAAACACAGTTGAATACGGACCGTGACAGTGAACGTTTGTATTCGGCCAGAAGATGGACAGGTTCCGAAAGCGCTCGCCAACGGGAGATGTACAGAAACCAAGGAAGACGGAGAATATAAGGTATGAGAGTTCTATATTCATTGGTGGTAGAAATTATAATAACCCTTTAGATTATTTGCCAGGGGGATGTTTTAAAGAAGCGGGTAAGTAACAGTGGCGCCCACATGTCCCATAGATTTTTACTTACCGGAAGACGGTTTCTAATTCACACAGAGCACAAACACACACACACACACACACACACACACACACACACACACACACACACACACACACACACAAATAAGGTTTCTTAGGAACAGAGGGGCCCGTTCTTCAAGAGGAAATAGGCTCGAGATAGTAGGGATATACCTAGTAAAACAAAGACTGTTAACAATTTAGACAAGGAAGTTAAATTAAACTAGAAAATTGAGAGGAATTAAAATATTTTGAGTTTAGCTTCACCTGTCATGTGTTTTTACTGACAGCCAGCTCTAACGATCTTAACTTAAAACTCTCCATCTATTGAACTTCTCTTCCATCTATTATTAGTCAAGGGAAACTTGTTTTTGACCACTTAAACATATGTCTAGATCTTGAAATAGCTCACTCAGCTCGTAAGAAAATAAATATTATTTTCACATTAGCAGAATTCTTTTATAAGATACTCCAATAATATGCGTGTGAAAATCATAAACAGCAAATTTTTAGAAGGAGTTAAAGTTATTCATTTAATATGAAAATAGGCTATAATTGTTTCAAATTAGTTTATTTTCGTATACATTATATTGTATATTTTGAAATGCATATTTTGGTAAACTTATTTAAAATATAATTTTCCAGAAATTCAATGGCCAAACTAGTGTTCGCTGCAATGATTGACAGCTAAGAACCACTAAGATAAATATTCTAAAGGGTTATTGTCACTACCAATGAATATAGAACTATCATACCTTCTATTATCCGTCTTCATCTCCGTAATACCTGAAATAATGGACACTGACCCTTATAACTCTCGCGTTTGACAGACCTTATCGCCGACAAAGCGACCGTTATAGCTAAACTACTCTTATACCTGACGCATCCGACTAACCCACATAGAATATAAACGCAGTTGAATACAGACAGTGACAGTGAACACTTGTATTCGGCCACGAGGAAGGACAATGTCCGAAAGCGCTCGCCAACGGAGGATGGTTTGCAGAAACCATTGAAGACGGATTATAGAAGGTATGATAAACACTAAGATATTGATTTTTTAAAATACTGTATTAATTGTGGTATTTGATCTCACATTACTTTTATACAATAAATGCAAGGGAATAAAAAAAATATTATTAAAATAATTAATGATTAATTTTTTTAATTTACTTTAGACATAAAGGTGTGATCCACAACATTCCACATGAGAAGTATACAGCATTCCATAAAACCAAGAAGAATTCAAAAATATTAAACCCGAAACATTTATTTCGAAGAAATTTGAAAATACAAAAATACTATCAACGGATTTTTGGAGAAATTTGATACAATAATATTACAACATGTCCGGCCAATCTCTTACATGTCAAAGGTCAAAAGATAATCCTAAAGTACTCATATAATAGCATGGAAGGAGATAGGGGAAGGGATGGGTGGGGGGTGGACTAAAAGGGGGTGACTGGATTGTTAAAGAAAGGGAGATTTGGAGTTACACATAGATATGTAAATTCCACATCTTGAGGTTAGTTGTAAATAAATCAGTCCGTTCTCCTACTTAACATTATGAATTATTTTAATTATTCATATAACTTTTTTCATTACTTATGGAAATATCAAATATTTAGTTTCTCCCATTAAAATTAAGGCAATTTATGACAAACTTCCGCTCTTAACCGTACCGTTTCAAATCATAAAACCTAAACATTGTCCTTCAAAGACTAAAACCTCTATGCCTTTTAGAGCAAATTCTGAAATGTCGTGTTGAAATAAAATTTTTAGATGTTCACGTAGGCTTCCACGGTCGTCAGATGTATTTACCGTTTCTTCTTCCGGGTTGGGCCGTGTCGAGTTCTTGATAGTTGCCTAGATTAGGCTCGGAAGAAGAAACGGTAAATAAAATTTTTACTTAATTTATTTCGAAAAGATATTTTTAATCGCGATTGAGTTACCATTATAATTAGCATTCAGTCAAGTATACTTAATGTATAAAAATGCAGAAAAACGCACCCGTTTTCATAGAGTTTTATTGATTCCTTTTAGATTTGTCATTCATGGACATTCCAATCCCTATTTTATATTAAATATCTGAGAAGGGGGGTAATAAGATTTACTCTTAGGACGTTTACTAGGAAAAATAATAAAACACTGTATACCATTTTAAAATAGTTTATCTTCGTATAGATGTAAAGTTTTATATGCATTTTTCGATAAAATTACGAAAAATATACATGAGATAGAATTTTTGAACAGTTGGATAAGATATGAAAAAGCCGATTGATTAACTTGCGATAAATTTATTGATTAATGCTAAGCAATTTTATCTTTTGAGAATTTCACAAAGGAAATCCTGTACTATTTGTTTTTCATTAATATCTTTTAAGTCATCTGGGATTTCATCGTTTATCGACTTCTGAATGTATGGCAATTCGTCGTCTACCATCTTCTGGTATTCGGCTTCCATGGAAGGATTAGGTGGCTTGATGGTTACTTTCGGATGGCCAAAGTCTACGGCGATGGTGGTAATCTTGGTTGTGCAATGCCCATCCTTGGAATAAACGGCATTTGCGCTGAAAATTAGGCTGTTTTCCGAGGAGCGTATTTCTCCAAGCATTTCTTCAGCCACAGATTTCAAGTATAGATCATCAAATCCTACCTTTAGTGCAACTCTAATCTTTCTTCCATCTTCATCCTCCTCTTCTTCTACAGTTTGGTTATCCCCTCGAAGTCCAATCGTGTCTAGCTTTCCCAATGAGATAATTGGACCACCACCAAACGGGATGACTATCTCTGATAATTCCAACTCTCTCAAAAACTCATTTGCTTTTTCCACAATCTCCTTGGCTCGTTGCAATGAGTCCTGCACATGGACGGACCTCCCAGAACATAGATGTAGCACAAATGTGACAAGCAAAACCCTCACTATCTGGGCCATTTTTAATACTGAAAATTTACAAAAAATATTTTCATTTATATCAGCCAGTAAGTAGTATTTTCAAGAACCTCTTACTTTGTCAGATTAATATAATTAATTTACTCTCAAGATCTTTCAAGTATTTAATTCATTTTCTTTTAATTATAAAACTGAAATTGAAAATGTTAAATTAATGTTTCCTGTCCGAAAAATAGAAGGTTTCGAAATTTTTTGTCGTTATTGCACAATGGTGCATGTTTACTTAAAGACGTGTTACTGATAAAATTAAATACGTTTATACCAGGTTTAGGAATCAGTGAAGTGGATTCTCGATCACGGAGGGCTACATAAACTAAACGAATAGTATTTCAGTATTATAATTTTTTTTGTGGTATTTAATCCCACGTAAATTTTAACAATTTTTAGTGCAAGGGAACAGAATGCACCGGCCCGGATAGCAGGAGATCCAGGTTCAAGTCCTGGCTAGGACAGATAGATTTTTTATTCTGTTCCCTTGCACTAAAAATTGCTAGTATTTCAATATTTTATTTTTTTCTCCATTCCATTTATTCACAGCACTTATAGAATATAACTTTTATTTATTTTATTTTATTTTATNTTTTATTTATTTATTTATTTTTTTTTTTAACTGGATTGAAGAGAATTTGCAATAGAGTTTTTCCACAAATGGGAAATATCTTCCAGACTTCACACAATTTATTTTTTTAAAGCCAATTTCATAGTATTACATTTCGGAATGCAGCTTAAAATGTTCAGTCATTTTTAATTTGCAGAAGGTTATAAGAGCTCGGTGAGTTCTTTCCACGCATAAGGATCATACGAATGCTTGAGATAAAAATTATATAACAAAATGTAAGCTCAACATGTATTCTGTTTCCTAATAAGGTAGATAATTTGCAGAAATGGAGAATCGCGAGCATTATATAGCCAACCTTGGCATGGAGTTGGAGATTAAAAATAAAAGAAAACTTTGAAGAGCATGGGACATGTTAAGTTTCAAGTATGAAAAACTCCTACCATGCTAAAAGAATTAGCGATCATATATATGTTTTCAAGATGTCTAAGCAGATCTAAGGCAGATTGGAATTACTAGATAGATATTGAACGATACTTACTATAAAAAGTTTTATGCTGTCTGTGAGAAAGCTTTTACAATTAAATGTTTTTGTTTATTTTTTATTACTTATTTACTTTGGGAAAACAAATTAACGGTGCAAAACTTATAAATCGAAGGGATAAGAGACTCTTGCAGTTTTACAATCTTTGTATCTTGGTATAAAAAAAAATCTTAATCTTATTGCTACATTACAACGGAATCCACTAAAACTGAAAACTCATTATCTGCGTCCACGTTGAACTGTCTCATTGAACAGGAAAAATAGGGCATCGATTTCACCATTAAGGCTTTCAAAATTGTGTGTGCTCAAGTATCGTTTTGAAGAACAGTTAATACACGGTTTATTAGATTTGGTTAGAATTGGGTGGTAAACTTTAGTAAGTCCTTTTTTTTTTTTTTTTTTACTACTGCCTCGTTTGTGAGTAAAAGGTGATATATACAAATTTGCTATGAAATAGCAGTCCGTGAGCTATGATGGTTTGAGTGTAATTGGTACACCACCTATAGCGACCCTTTTACCCGTAGGTATGTGCGGGTTATGGTAAGAGTATATCTGCGGACGTTGTGAACCATTGTGCAATAACGACAGAAAATTTCGAAACCTTCCATTTTTCGGACCGGAAAAATTAATTTAACATTTTCAATTTCAGTTGAAGATCTCGAAAGATCTTGAGAGTAAATTAATTATATTAATCTGACAAAGTAAGAGGTTCTTGAAAATACTACTTACTGGCTGATATAAATGAAAATATTTTTTGTAAATTTTCAGTATTAAAAATGGCCCAGATAGTGAGGGTTTTGCTTGTCACATTTGTGCTACATCTATGTTCTGGGAGGTTCGTCCATGTGCAGGACTCATTGCAACGAGCCAAGGAGATTGTGGAGCAAGCAAATGAGTTTTTGAGAGAGTTGGAATTATCAGAGATAGTCATCCCATTTGGTGGTGGTCCAATTATCTCATTGGGAAAGCTAGACACGATTGGACTTCGAGGGGACAACCAAACTGTAGAAGAAGAGGAGGATAAAGATGGAAGAAAGATTAGAGTTGCACTAAAGGTAGGATTTCATGATCTATACTTGAAATCTGTGGCTGAAGAAATGCTTGGAGAAATACGCTCCTCGGAAAACAGCTTAATTTTCAGCGCAAATGCCATTTATTCCAAGGATGGGCATTGCACAACCAAGATTACCACCATCGCCGTAGACTTTGGCCATCCGAAAGTAACCATCAAGCCACCTAATCCTTCCATGGAAGCCGAGTACCAGAAGATGGTAGACGACGAATTGCCATACATTCAGAAGTCGATAAACGATGAAATCCCAGATGACTTAAAAGATATTAATGAAAAACAAATAGTACAGGATTTCCTTTGTGAAATTCTCAAATGATAAAATTGCTTAGCATTAATCAATAAATTTATCGCATGTTAATCAATCGGCTTTTTCATATCTTATCCAACTGTTCAAAAATCATATCTCATGTATATTTTTCGTAATTTTACTGAAAAATGCATATAAAACTTTACAAATTAATTTATACGAAGATAAACTATTTTAGAATGGAATACAGTGTTTTTATCATATTTCCTAGTAAACGCCCTGAGAGTAAATCTTATTATCCCCCTTCTCAGATATTTAATATAAAATAGGGATTGGAATGTCCATGAATGACAAATCAATAAAACTAGTAGAAGGAATCAATAAAACTCAATGAAAACGGGTGCGTTTTTCTGCATTTTTTTACATTAAGTATACTTGACTGAATGCTAATTATAATGGTAACTCAATCGCGATTAAAAATATCTTTTCGAAATAAATTAAGTAAAAATTTTATTTTCCGTTTCTTCTTCCGGGTTGGACCGTGTCAAGTTGTTGATAGTTGCCTAATCCAGGCAACTATCAACAACTCGACACGGCCCAACCCGGAAGAAGAAACGGTAAATACATCTGACGACCGTGGAAGCCTACGTGAACATCTAAAAATTTTATTTCAACACGTCATTTCAGAATTTGCTCTAAAAGGCATAGAGGTTTTAGTCTCTGAAGGACAATGTTGGGGTTTTATGCTGCGAAACGGTACTGTTAAGGATGGAAATTTGTCATAAATTTGCCTTAATTTTTATGGGAGGAACTATTTATTTAATATTTCCAAAAATAATGAAAAAAGTTATATGAATAATTAAAATAATTAATAATGTTAAGTAGGAGAACGGACTGATTTATTTACAACTAACCTCAAGATGTCGAATTTAAATATCTATGTGTACATAACTCCAAATCTCCCATATTCTTTAACAATCCAGTCACCCCCTTTTAGTCCACCCCCCACCCATCCCTTCCCCTATCTCCTTCCATGCTATTATATGAGTACTTTAGGATTATCATTTGACCTTTGACCTGTAATATATTGACTGGACATGTTGTAATATTATTGTATCAAATTTCTCCAAAAATCCGTTGATAGTGATTTTTGTATTTTGGTGCTGAAAATCAAATTTCTTCGAAATATATGTTTCGGGTTAAATGTTTTTGAATACTTCTTGGTTTTATAGGATCTCATGTGGTGCTGTGGATCAGACCTTCATGTCTAAAGTAAATTAAAAAAATTAAACATTAATTATTTTAATAATATTTTTTTTATTCCCTTGCATTTATTGTATAAAAGTAATGTGAGATCAAATACCACAATTAATACAGTATTTTAAAAAATCAATATCTTAGTGTTTATCATACCTTCTATAATCCGTCTTCAATGGTTTCTGCAAACCATCCTCCGTTGGCGAGCGCTTTCGGACATTGTCCTTCCTCGTGGCCGAATACAAGNGATTAGAAAACGCGGGTTCGAGTCCCACCGTGGCTTAAAATTTTAACTTAAAAAGAATTATGACCTGCTATAATAATTTTTTTTTTTTTAAAGTTTTCTATTCAAAATCAAATATCTAGCAGACCAGGCTGTTAGATAAAATTACAATACTTTGAAGAAGAGAGAAAAAAATGTAAGTAGAATTATAATTTATGAAAATATAGATGTTTTTAATCTTCTCCCCCAAAATTTTAGATTAAAAAGTTTTGCGAATTAATCGGAGAAATCGGCACTCCTTCTAGGTTGATATTACCAGTAAATTATTTAAGGACAGGCCCGGTGGGTCGGGCTTGCTCCTAAGTCTGGCTAAGTTTGGTGGGCTTGCGGTACGCTAAGAGACTTGTACCTCTAAGTACTGCAAAGTGTCTTCTGTCTTCCACCTCAATATTTCTGAATATTCCACCCCTCTCTGAGGGAACCTCTTGGCCGCTGCTCTCCGAGGATCTCCTTCTCCAGGTTGTCGGGGGCTCGTGTGAAACTGCGGATCCTCTTCACTGATATTCCAAGTACTTCAGGACTTATTGAAGCATAGAGCGGGATTAATTAACTTCTTTCTATGTTGATTTAAAACACATCAAGTTTATAAAGAATATTCACATATAGAAAAAATATGGCATTTTTTACTTCTCGAACATTACTAAACATTAGCCCCACCCATTAGTGGGGTGCTTGGCTAAACTTATAAATCTACCCTGACAAAAATTGGGATATGTGATCGGGTATTTTCTCCAGAAGCTGGGTACTGTATTCGACTGATGGATCTTTTTCCCCACGAACTTCGGAGGACCTACGATTCGGAGAGCTTTCTTGTATTTTTCTGTTCACCTAGGGCGACACCAGAGCGACTCCAGTACTTCTTTGGGAGAAATCTAACCCTCGTCTGGAGGACACTAGCGTCCTGGCAAAAAAAAAAGTCCACTCTTTTGATGAAACTTTCTAACAAATGATCAGAAAAAGAGGATTGCGTGATAAGAATCCAGGATCTTTAGCATGTGTCATTCATATCAAAATATAATAGTGAGTATTCAGTCATGGAAATGTGAACTTAGGGACAGGACGTCCTCTCTCGTCTTCATGATAGACAGCCCTGAAGATGGCTTGCAATGTAAGCCGAAACGTTGGCAGATAATCCTTTATTAAAAAATGCATTTTTTAAATTTGTGTTTTTTGGATCTACTTTGACCGAACCCCAACTAAAATCATCTCAGTATAATAGTGAGTGTAGCAGGCTATGTAGATAGACATGAATAGCAAGCATGTATTTCCCCTAAGGGTGCAATTTACATAAAGTGCAAAAGGATGGCAGTCCTTCCCAAATTAATATTTAACACTTAATCTAAGGACTAGAACTCCGGTAGTCACAATCTCCTTAAATAAGGTTAGCAAAATTTCTTATTTTGGGCAATATTTGTGGAATTCAAATAACCAAGACACACAAAGTAGAAACAGGTCGGAGGCTGTGAAATTTTTATGTGTATATGAATGAAAGAAAATATTTTATTTTCAAAAGGAGAGTTTGTTGACCGTAGATATTATTCTAAGATGATTTTAGTTGGGGTTCGGTCGAGGTAGATCCAAAAAAAAACACAAATTAAAAAAATGTATTTTTTAATAAAGGATTATCTGCCGACGTTTCGGCTTACATTGTAAGCCATCTTCAGGGCTATCATGAAGATGAGAGAGGACGTCCTGTCCCTAAGTTCACTTTTCACTCTTTCCACTGAACCCTATCAACACAAACGTCTTTTATCTGAAACCGTTCACATCAACTTACAACACAACGACAGAACAGACATAGAACAAATTTCCTCAACTTATTCTAACATTTTCAACATTCTAAAAACCATCAGCCCTCCGTCTCAATAAACCTGTCAAACATTTTTAACATTCTAAAAACCAACAGCCCTCCTTCTCAATAAACCTGTCAAACATTTTTCCCAGTTCCAAAGTCACTTATTCCCAATAATACCCTTCCTTTTTTTCCTTTGTCCTTTTTATTACCCTCTCTTGCAACAGGTCGCTTTCCATTTGCACCTTCCGCCTCTTACCTCCTTCCCCCACTTTTCTACCTCCCACTTTGTGTAAAAGTAAAATTTATATTTTAGTCATGGAAATGTGAACTTAGGGACAGGACGTCCTCTCTCGTCTTCATGATAGGTAGGTGTGGCAAAATACTGCTTTAATGATATTTCAATTTTTTCTTGTCAATAAGCTGTTTGTTTGCATGTTAGCAATTTTCTTACATAGCTTTCTACATTCATACTCTTGATAGCACATTATATTATTGCAATTCTCTATTATACTAATTTCAAATATTATTGTATTCTCATGACATTGTATTTCTACAGCCCTGAAGATGGCTTACAATGTAAGCCGAAACGTTGGCAGACAATCCTTTATTAAAAAATACATTTTTTAAATTTGTATTTTTTTTTTGGATCTACCTTGACCGAACCCCAACTAAAATCATCTTAGATTAAAATATTTTATTATTTGTTCTATGCGAAAATAAATAATTTGACAAATTAATAAAAATTACATTTCGCTAAGCCTCCTCATTGAGTATTATAGTCTTTCTCTACGAGTCATTAACTCCATTTTGGCATAGTATACTTTTCTTCCAATTCTCTCCAGACTTATCCAGTTGTCCTACATCTTCTTCTTCAGCCTTCTTATCCTTGCAGTACGCCGTTTTCAAAGAAGAAGTCTTCATTCACCTCTGAAAATGCTCTCTAGAGCTCATTTTGCATTCTCAACAAGATTTACAACTCCCTGACATGATTAGCAAATAAATGTGTCGTCAACTAATTTTAGATCAGCTTCTTGTCGTCTACATCAATGTAATATCTACTTCATACATCTTCCATCAGATGTTCTTTTGCAAATCTACGAATAGTCCGGATGAAACTTGCTATTGCTTCGTCAGATTATTTTATTTGTTCCTGAAAGACTTTTAGTTTTACTTATAATTTTGATAAATGATTCTGCAAAAACCTGTATTCGCTCAAAAGGGATGGTAGTCTAATGATAAATAATATGTAATGTGGATGATTGTTTGATTCTGAGATAAGTGTTTTCGACTCCCTACTAAAATCTGAAGTAGCTCCTTTTTTTACTTGTGCCTGATTTCTCGTAAGTTTAAGAACAAGAATTTTATATGTCTTATTCATGGTATTTATTTAATGTTATAGATATGGATGTGTTACTGATAAAAATGTATGCAGAAATAAGTGAAGTGTGAGTTCTTTCAGTGCCAAACCCAAGCAAGTAGGAGTTGCATCGACTTAACAAACAACAGAGTATTTAGATTTATGAATATTTGTATTTAGACATTTCACGCCATGCAATGCACCAAAATGTAGAAGTACTGTCATTGGGCAGCTTCTCCATCAAGCGAAGTACACGCTAATTAAGATATTCATTTATACTATTATTATTACCAGTCCATTACAACAATTGCAGAATGTAATAACTAATAAAGTTCTTAATATAAAAAAATAAATTTTAAAGGGATATCCCAAATTTTTTTAAACAACTAATATCTGCTTCTAGAAAGTAAAATTAAAAACTTACCTTTCAGATATTAAACCTCCAGCCGAATTTTCTTAACCAAATTTCGCATGTTGTTTTTAACTATAAAAATATGAGCTGAGTTTGTTATTCAGAGTATTGAAAAGTTCTTGATAATAAGTTATAAAAAAAAAAAGAAGTCTCACGCAGGAGAAGAGTAAACTAAGTCAATTACTCAGCATAATAGTGGATGAATATTTATGATATTTTTATGTCATAAAATATATTTTTATATAAATTCTCTACTAATAATCTCTAAGGTAAAAACTCCCCATTTGAACTTATAAAATTCATCTTTTATCAATAAAAAACCTCTGTTCTGTTTAATTGTCCTAAACTAAATAATACCCCCGTCGCATACGTTTATTTTTTTTTGTTGTCAATTGTTTAAAAGAAAAATGCATAATAAAACTTAAAGATTAAAAAAAAAACAGTAGTTTATCATTTTTAATCGAATGATTTTGCGCATTAACGAACACATTTTACATTCAACAAACAGCATATGCCAAATATAATTCTTTAAAAACAACTGATTCCTGTTTACAAACTTTAAAATGCAAATTTTCGTATCTGTAAAACCTCTCCTTATTGCTCACTTTTGCAATGCAACTTCTTAAATACTTATATTATCAATGAACAAATCTTTATTGCTAAACTCAACTAAATATTATATTACTAAATAAATTATTCCTCTAAGTAAAAATAATACAGAGCTACAAAAAGTGAATCATTTGTTATTTTTAACAAATGTTATGATGTTGGTTTTGAGGCTATTCTTATTTTATATGATATTTCGATTTAATAAAATAATTAAAATTAAAT
>KZ807661.1:134231-159371 GCA_000696205.2 Oncopeltus fasciatus | reverse complement strand
AAAAAAAGAAAGATATATATATATTGAACTTGAAACTGAACTTCCATATTGAAGAATAAACCTATTCTAATAGGTATGACTATATGAACTTCACTTATTGATGTAAGCACATATATTCTAAAACATTACCTTCTTTTTTATGACATAAATTGTAAAAAAAAAAAAACCTTTAAAAAAATCCTGTTACATACAAACATAAGATTATCTGTGCAAACGATAAATCTTCTAAACTAAAGAAGAAGAAGAAATATATTTTTATTCTTGGCTCAAAACAATTGTTTTTTACATAAGATGGAATATATGGTATGTATACAATAAATACTATACTATTTACACAAGAAAACAAAAATGCAATAAAATTATTAAAGTAGTATATGCTGATATAGTCTAGGTTTGAGGCGTCGCTGGGTGACTGCTCGGAGACGGAAGGTGGCAGCTCCTGAAGACAGCGGCAGACGTTCATGGTGTTTGTAGGTGAGGTCCTGGATGTGAAAAGAGATGGGCTCAACTCCCAGTTCAGTTTAAACTAAATAATCTCTAGTTTGGAATAAAAGTGTAATACACAAAATCACATGACTTGAGTTTTAATAACAGCATTGTTTTAGCATTATTTTTGTTATGAGAAACTTTAAAATAAAATGCAGTTCTATGGCTGATATTACGGACACACCTGATGCAAGAAACTTTCTATAAATTCCATGGACTGCAATAACACTGCAACATAAGACCACTCTCTACAGCCCCTTATAAAAAAAATAGTGTTAAAAAAACTTTAGGCTTTAGGCACTCCCCTTACAAAATAAAACAAACTAACTTCATCGCAATTAAATTTCAATGATAGACTATTTCGAAAAATAACTGGAAACTAGAAAATGTTTTTTATCATTCACATTGTTTAAGAAGATTTATGTAAGGTCCATCGTACTAAATTGATAGAAATATTAAAACAACAGTATATATATATATATANTATATATATATATTATATATCATCAACCTCTCTGTAATGTAGCTGGTAACATGCCCACCCGGTAAGTTAAAGACCCCGGTTCGATTCCCGGCTGATGTACGATTTCTTTCTGGCTCCCTGTACGATTCAAAAAAATAATTAAATATGTGATTACTTTACCACAATTATCATTCATCGTGATTTCAATTATATTTTATTTTTAGCTTATTTTAACTGCAATCAGAAAATGAGCTTACGATCGGGCAATTAACCCTAAACATCATGATTAGGAGAAGGGTGAGACAAGGTTTTGTTCTATCTGTATTCAAAAAGAATACTTTCTGAAGCGTTGGATACTGCTGAAGAAGTGAAAAAAAAAAAAAAAATATGATCATCAGTAAAGCTCAAATGAATGATGGATATCTTCAGTTGATGAAATTTAAATGACCATGAAACTTAAATATATAATGTATTAAGAAAGCAAGAGTTGCAATTATGAGGTTGAAAAACGGTTTGTACAGTCACAATCTGAGTCAGCAACAAAGCAATAAGGTTAGCAATAAAGCATTCTCTACTATTTCCTGCAATAAGGTAATGGAATCAAAGGCAAAGGGAATTTTCATTCCCAACGTCCGAGTGTAATAGTAACTAATGAAGTCACTTTAAATATTTAAATATGCACCATAAATTTACATTTTAACAGATTTCAGTCCCAAAATTTTGCATTCGTTTTTTTTTTTTTTGTTTTAAAATTAAACTATTAATGAGAATAAAAATCTACAACTAATAATAAAAATAATATTAAACAATTAATGCGAGGAAATAGAATAAAAAATCTATTTGTCCCAGCCAGGAGTCGAACCTGGATCTCCTGCTTTCCGGCCACGAATGCTACCACTTGCACCACCGGGACGAGCCAGATAACTTTTTAAATTCCCAACACACTAGCGAGAGCCTAACCCACGAGAAAGGCGAACACATCTTCTTATGCTCGAAGGAAAGTTCGAGTTCTGGCTGGGACAGATAGATTTTTTATTCTATTCCTCGCATTAATTGTTTAAAATTTACGTGGGATAATACACGACAACTAAATTAATATTTATAAATAAAAATAATATTATGTGAATTATTATTGTTCGATACATTAGGGGATTGTCTTAATGTTTATCTATTTATAATATTTGTGGATACGTTTGCTGATAAAATTATAAATGAACCAAAAATAGAGAGGACTGTAAGGCAAAAAGGTACAAATAAATGGCAAAGCAGAAATTTGAAAATCCACTTACCACAATTGGAATGTAAATAATCAATCTTTAATTTGAACTGAATATTTTTTGCGTAAGATCCTTGTTATTATCTAAAAAGTATTGTATGAGCAATCTCTGACGTCATCAGTGATGCCACAATTTATTACTACATTTTTCACTTAAGATCCACTTAAATCCATTAAGTATTTCTCATGAACTTGAATGAGTAAGATAAGAAATCCAGAAGATTATATAAAAAGGAAACAGAATTATCTAGGACAGCTGTATAATAAAATCATTAAAAAATATATTTTATGACCTGCAAGTCTTAGGTTTAGCATGGGATGACTATGATCATAAGATAAACATAATTGAACAATGTTCTTCTAATATTAACTTCTTCCGCTATCAAGATTCTGGTAATAATTATTTCTCATGGTGTATCAAGTTTGACTGACTTGAAAAATATTAATTTATAATTAAATATGTGAAAATAATAATATTTCTTAAAATTAAATTAATTAGTCGAGTTTATTTGGAACTAATTTTTGAGACGCACACAAAAAAATTCATATTTATTAAATGTTAATTTAGTTGTGGTTTATTATCCCACGTAAATTAACAATTAATGAGAGGGAATAGAATAAAAGATAGATTTCCCTTGTTTAAAAATTTACGTGGGATAATAAACCACAACTAAATTAATATTTATAAATGAAAATTTGAAAAAAGTAACAACGAGAGTCGATAAATAGCTAGACAATGTCAGCTCCTTCGAGCATACGATTTATTCGTCTTTCTCGTGGGTTAGGCTCTCGCTAGTGAGTTAGGAATTTAATGAGTTATCTAGCTCGTCCCGGTGGTGTAATGGAAGCATACCGGCCCGGAGAGCAGGAGATCCAGGTTCGAGTCCTGGCTGGGACAGATAGTTTTTTTTATTATATTCCCTCTCATTAATTGTTTATTCATATTTATTTTCTCTAATTAATTATGTGTGAAAATTATATCTTCTAATAGGTTATAACATAAAGCCATTTTTTTTTTCACTTATTTTTAGACTACTTATGAACAAAATCCTAGAATCCCCTTCATCTTGAACCATTCGAGACAATTCAATATTTATTCTTTCTCTCCTTATATAACTAAATTAAGGTTTATTTTATTTTTTGTGATAGATAAATGTTATCAGATGAGTGGAATAAATAGGTCAACCTTTATTAGCTGTTAAGTTTTTGACAACAGCGAAGATTGCTGACCTGCTTATTTCACCCATACTAAATTTAATGTTAGAAAGTAATTGACACTGTGAACGAATAGAAAACAGTATAAAAAAATTTAAAAAAAAAAAAAAAACTAACTAGATTTTTTTTTTGTATTATTCTTCTCGGAAATGATCAAAAAGCACATAGAAAAATAACTTAAAACAATAAATGCAAGGGAAGTCGAACCCGGATCTCCTGCATTCCGGGCTGGCGTATAAGCCTATTACACCCGCGAGACTAGCCAGATATGTTATTAAAGAGAGGAGCAGGAGATCCAGGTTCGATTCCTGGCTGAGACAGTTAAATTAGGATATGTATTGCCTACATTGGATTTAAGGAATGGTTTCTTCATACATCTTACAAATTTGATATTAAAAATGGCAGGTAGTGAGTAATTTCGGAAAGGTCAGCGTAGAATGGTTCATGTGGTTCATGGAGTCTGCAGCATCATTCGCCAAAATGTATAGGTCTCTAATCCGTCTTTTTCTTGTCAAAATGAAAGCTCTTTCTTATGGATATAAAGTTAGCGTTTAGATCCTAGTGTGCTTACGCAAACAAAACATCTGAGTTTTTCGGTAGCATCTCTATAATAGGAGTAATAAGAGCAAACATGCTTCATTTGGTTTACAAATTTCTTCTGCATTGATAAATAATCATAAATACTTCAAGAATTATAATGATAGATATCCTTTAGTTCTCTAAACCAGCTGTTGCTCCAGACATTCGTCTGACTGTAGTAAAAGTTTAAAATCCTGTTATTCATAGGTTATTGTTTATTTGTTACTACGCATTGTTAAAATAGTTGGCGAAAACTTATAAAAAAAAAAAAAAAATACCTGGTGCAACAGCAATATACAACGGAAACCAGAAAAAATAGTCTGGAGTATTTACATAGCGCGTGGAACAGTGACTTTTAGGAATATATTGCTTCTGAGAGATTTATATTGAGTGGGCTATATATCTAGTCAGAAATTCCATTTAAAAGCTATAAATAAGCTGTACATGCAGTGAACTTAAGAACGCTAGACACAGCTTAAGCTAAGTTAGAGATTCAAATAGCTCAACCCCACGATAGAGAAAGCTTAAGTAATGTTTTAAATATTTGTTCCTCGCATGTATTATTAAAAATAAAAAAATAAAATAAAAAATAAAGAAGAAGTCCGTCACGTAAGAACTGTGTTGCAGTTATTAAACAGCTTTATTTTGAACTTTTCATGTCATGTAATTCTCTACTATTATATAATATATCTATTATCTGTAACTTAACCAAATATCTGTTATTAACCAAGTTTATTGCTCTAAAAATCATATTATGCCTGCTATATTGGTGAAAAACTTTTTGCATTCGTACTCAAAATTTCAGGTGTTCCTCAATTGGTTCCATTTCGCTTTTAAACTGACTTAACCTATGAGTTTACATTTCGAAGCTATATCATTAATTATATATTTTTTAAACGACTAAATACGCCTTGTAGGACTTAAAATTATAATCTTTCACGTGAATCTCCACAATTCAATTTCGCCGCGTAACTACTAAAATATTTCTTCAATTAATAAACAAAATTAGTTTTAAATAATGATATTAGTTGTGGTATGTAATCCTATGTTAAATTTTATACAGGAAATGCAAGGGAGCAAGAAAAAATAATCTTACTATCTCAGCCGGGACTCGAACCAGTGTCTCTTGCTCCACGGAAAGCAGTGTTGGGGTTTGTTACAATTTTCGTGAACGCTCAACAATCCTATGTCACAATTAAATTCAACATAAATCAGCATTTGATGAAATGTAGAGATTTGGCCTGGAGACAACACACATAAAATATATCAAATTTTGATTATGAGCTGTTCTTCAGTCAAAGTTGTTATTTTATATTTAAAATCACCCCAATGATAAATTAAATTTAGACAAAATTAGAGAAAAAAAAGAGGTAATTCAGAGAAGGGCAAACAGTTAATATGGACATTTATATGGACCATTTGAGCTTTATATTAATATTTGAGATTGCAAAAATAGTACAATTTACATTTTAAACAATTTAAAAAAAAAAAAAAAAGGTTTACTACATAGATTGATATAAGTAGATCAGTTAAGGCTTCCTTAATATTTTGTCAATAGTTAAAGTTTAAATTTTATACGTCAATAAAACAAATTTGAACTACAATGATAAGTCGAAAAGTGGACACAAAATATTTTCGATTGAATTAGAGACCTTGTAGATCCTCAACCACCTGTATTTATAAGTTGCATACAACAGCTGCATTTATGTATGTATAAATATAACATTTATATAATTGGAGACCCAGAAATCCCATCTTGTCTCATAGCGAGGTTCCCAAATTCCAAAATCTTTTAAGACTATCTCTTACTCTAGAACTACCTTTAAGTATCTGGGAAGGGCTAATGAAGTAGTTGGGATTGCAATAAACTATTCTCCAAAGAGCTCGGAGTTAGCTGTTCCAAGGAAGTCCCCTGAGAAAAATAAAGCCAATTACATCCAGGCCTCAATGACGTCACATAATCGTTGGTTTGGAACAGGTTCCCACTGAAACCGCAGTCTGAATCAGACGCTGTTGTAGGCATGAAGGCTCTGATATTCCTCTTCGCTGTCTTTACGCGTAAGTATATAATACATAAATACTCTTAATACAGTGAGAGATTAGTCGTAGATTCGGTCGTAATTTCAATAAATACACACTAATTTGTAAAAAAAAAAGAAAGATTTTTGGATAGAGATTTTTTGACCGAAGAGATTATTAGTAGAGAATTTGTTTAGGTTCGTTCAAGGTTGATCAAGGTTGGCTTACACAGTAAAGCATCTTCAGGGCTATAGAATGCGAGAGGGGACATCACATGTTCTTGACACTTCAGGTCAGACATGAACATTTGATCCAGGTGACAATACATTCCCTCTCGCATTCATGATAGTCCTGAAGATGGTATACAATGTAAGTTGAAACGTCGGAAAAAGGTTTTCATTACTGCCAACGTTTCGGCCTATATTCCAGGTCTTCTTCAGGGTACTGGGGCTAATGGAGGGAGAGTCTTCTGCTCTAGGATAACTAAATCATGAAACCCCGCACAATCCTTCCTCATAAAGTTCGATGGTCAACTAACTACCTATCTCCAAATATACATTCGATATTTCTCTGAGAAAAATGTATCTATGAATTAACCTTAACCATTTCATCTATTTATGTACTTAGAATAGAAAAGGAGATCAATATAAATCTTGTAGATATGATGGTAATTAAAAGAGCATGGTTAAATTACTGAATAGCAATCTGAGTATTGTATATAAGTATAGAAGGACACGTCATATGTGCCAAAAAATTGATATTTGCACTGGAATAACTAATTTTGATTTGTCCTCAGTGTGGTTTAATAATAGTAGACTTTTAAAAAATAACAACGATATCCAGCATTCATCTCATAGTAAAAAATGACTGCCTAAAACATTTATCTTCAAATTAAAAAATAATTGCAGTTTATATAGAGAAAAAAATGAAAGGAAAATTTTCATTCTATTCCTCTTCGTTCATAAAAGAAAATTTTTAAATTAAAAATATTAAAATAAAAATTAAATTAAAAAAAATAGAAAGCTCAGTAATTACTTGTAATTCTAATTATAACTTATTACAGTTTAGCCTTTATAAAAAAATGAATGAAATAAACAAGTAACCTTTATAAGAATTGTAAAAGCTGAGATAAAAAAACATTAGCATTGTACTTAAATTAAAATAAAAAGAATACATTTATTGGGTAAAAGAAGCAATAATTTAAAAAGGACACGTAATCAGGACAGGAAGGTGGGACTTTTTTTAAGATGTAATCCATTTATTTTAAAAAAGCAAAACAGTTTATTAATAAGAAGAAGGAAGATATTTTAAAGAAGAACAATTTCTTAGCAATAGGTCATAGTGAGGTATAATGAATAGTTATTGCGAATAGTTATTATGTGGATATAGTAATCTCTTTGTGCTTGGAAACTATGAAATTTATATGAAAGAAAAAATCGAGAGAGAATGGAAAAGAAGCATACTGAAAATGCAACTAGATATGATTAATAGCCTGCCCTCTTTCAGAAAATTCATTACAGAGTATGACTTTATCGTCATCCAATAGAATTTCGTCCCATTTAAGTTATATTATTTCCTTGTTTCTTTATATTTCAAGCACACTGTAAACAGAGTGTTTGATGGTAAGAAGTTGTCCACAGACCTCACAAATGGGTGGGTTATCCTTTGCCATTATATACCATGAGTAAGTCTTGTGTGTCCTATTCTTAGGGCTAATACCACTTCTCTCTTACGGTCAGTTGGCATGGAACTGGACCATACCCTCGGAGTAGATTTTATCTCGCGTAACTTGTTGTCCTTGGTTGACCACCATTTATTTTCCCACTAATTCTTTAACTAGTGCCTTTAGATAATTCAAGGTGACTTTTGAGTATATCTCGCCATCTTTTTTCGCTTAAAAAAAAAAAAAAAAAAAAAAAAAAAGCTGTTCGAATAAAGCACATATTATATGAGCGTCAGGAATTTAAATTCATATGAATGTCCAGATCCAAGAAGAGATTTGCCTCCACTCTCGGAGTCATCGGTGGTCAAAATGTTGAATTAAAAATATTGGTAGGCTGTGTTAAAGTCAGTGCAATGTTTGTTATAGTTTGATATCAAATATTCACAGTTTTTTCTGAAAGGAATTGACACCTATCTGATTGCTATCATACCCTTTCAGATGTCTAATGACAATAGATAACAAGTGACAATACTTTAAGTACTAATTTTATTTTATATGAAAAATATAATTAATAAAAAATTTAGTTGAAAAACTGTCTTTTTTTTTTAATACACCTCTTAAAAAATATATGAAGTGATCTTATGATAATTTTTATTTTAGAATATGAGTATATGAAGATATAGTAAGTTAAAGAATTATAATCCTCGTCTCTTTTGTCTTTGAAAGGGTTTTGTTCTAAGTGTAAAAGTAATTTTCAAAGGCTGGACTCAGTCGGCAGAAGGGTGAATTTGCCAAAGTTAAATGAGTGTTTTGAAAGAGCTGTGGTGGATTTATTATTTATAATATCCCACTGGTAGCTTTTCATTTATTTTTGTGAATGACTTTCTATCTGTAAGGGTAGGGAATGGATTCTTTTATTTTGTACATAAACTTCATAGTTGCTTTTTGTTGAAAAAGCCTATACTTAGTTCGTTGGAGGATTTTAATTGGACTACGTGGTTTTTTTTCGGATAGAGCAGGAATATAGGGTATGGAACGGAATTAGAGACACCGGTGGGGGGGGGGGGGGGGTTAGTAATAAAATGAGAAGCATAAATTAAAAAGTCTGTGCACTTCGTGTCGAAGAAGCCGTTATTTCTATGAATGCCAGTTATAAGATTGATATTTTTGCAGTGGAAAACAGAGTCTGAGAAGTTGAGGGTTCTGGAAAAGAGGTTTTTTTTTTTTTTGTTTTTCGCACGTTTTTGGTGATAAGGGTGTTAGAAGTAAAAATGGAGGAAGTGTCCGGAATATCTAGATTTCGTTTAGCCAAATGTGTAAGTATGGAGCCGTCTTGGTTACTGTCGGAATAGCTGCCATTACATAGAACTGACGTCATAGTTGGGACCGATGGGATGTCTGTCCTGCGAGACTGCCGGACGTCCCTTCAAGGACAAAAAGCCTGGGAACCAAGGGTTCTTAGGTTTGCCAAGTTAGCTTAGATGATTTATTGAGTTGGCTTAGAAATGAGACCTTACCCTGGTAGACTAACAACAACAAAAAAACGCTATTCCCAGCGATTGTGTTTCCATCTCCAAAAATGGAAGTTCCTTAACTACACATATATGGCAGATATAAGACATATGTCCTTCCAGGCTGTCAGTCAGTAGTATTCTCCGGCTCACTGACGTAGCAGCAGCTATTCCATCCTTCAACCTCTCCCATAAACATTTGCTAGTGTAAAATCCTGTATCTTCATCTAACTCTAAATCTATAAGATCTTACTCATTAACTTTTGGTTTTAATTCTTTAATTTGATTTAAAATAAGACTTTTGATCTCCTGTGAGAAATAACTCATTGGACACGTCCAATCCGACGTGACATCACGATCTCAAGCAGGTAAATCATTTTAGAGGACGTTCAACGTAGAGTTAATTGTTAATCATTGATTCCTTCACCCTGTTGGCAGCATTTAACGTTATCATTTGAGTTAGACTCATACTTAACTGTCTTAATACAATATTACTAGTAAAGTAAGTCTAATAATGGGAGTCGGTTATTAGATTCAAGTTTTGTTGTAAGTGTTTAGCGGGAATGATTAGTATTGAAAGATTTAAGGATTCTAGAAACTTTGTCTGGATTTATTGAAAAGGTCATCCACAAATTTTCCGGCTTTACTGATGAAGCCCTGAACGAAAATTTGCAATAATAAAAACTAAATACGATTTGTCTGTCGATGCTGCCCAAATAGGCAGTAAGTAATTTGGGTTTTACTGCATAAAAGAATCTATTCTCTGCCAGATAAAACAACTTGTTCAGGTAAGTGAAATATAATTAAATTTGTGGGGAAGAATTTAATTATATTTCACTTGCCTGAACAAGTTGTTTTATCTGACAGAGAATAGATTCTTTTATGCAATAAAAACCAAATTACTTACTTCCTGTTTGGGCTACAGCGACATACAAATCGCATTTATCAAAATTCAACCAATATCGTCATGCTGTGCCACCTTTCTATTGGTTTAAAGCTTCAATAAATGACTTATTTCCAGTGATCTTGGCTGAAACATCTGCCAAGGATTGCCCTAAAGACGTAGGATGTCCTGCCAATTACCAACCAGTCTGTGCGAAGAAAGGTGACCTCTTTAAAACATTCTCCAATGATTGTGTACTCGGAGCATTCGGCTGCAACGAAGGTAAGCTACTGTCGAGTAAAAATTTTATAAAGTTTTTTTTAGTAATTAGCTTATTTTGTTTGTATCCATTTTTGGAACAATTCAAATACTTGCAAATTTCGCCTGACATTTTTTTAAAAATACACGTCTAAAAGACCGCACATTACCTCCACGTAACGTTATTTAATCTACCTAATTTTGACAAGAATCATTTTTTATAAAACTATTTTTTTTATCTAAGAAATTTGCATATGAAAGTAATGACGGAAACGTGAACACATATAAAATCATTTAAAAATCAGATGAAGCTTACAAACAACGGGGATGATCTCATAAACTATCTGTTAGCCATTTTAAATACAATTTCATCAAATTAAAAAAACAAACCAAAAAACAATATGTATCGCTAAAATTAGAAAAAATACAAAACTCAATATAGCTCATTGGTTTTCATTTTGAAAAGCGTAAAAGCGCAATTATGATTTATATTTCATATCATCACACAATGTAGCAGCGAGTGAAAACGTTATGAGGAGTTTAGGAATTTAAATAAATTTCAAAATGAAATATATTAATCTGACAATTAATTAAACTAACTAAACTAATTAACTAAATTATAAAATTTTAAGCAAAAGATTTTTCTCACTTTCGCTCAATATTGCTACCTCTATAAGAGGCAACTAAATAAGAAAAACGATATGAAGTATCATAATTCATTGAAATTTTCGTTAGCCCTCATAACATTCCAGTGTCTTTGAAAATTGTTTCAAGCGGATAGAACGACTTCGTCGCAAATTTTGTTTATTTATTAAAGAGCTTACTCACATTTTACCTGCTTACCAAGTACCTTGAACTCACTCGCAAAAAAAAAAAAAAGAAAAAAAAAAGGAAAAAATCTTTCTTACTGCCGATAGGCCCCGATGCCTATGGGGGAACCCATAATTAGCATATAATTGCGACTCGCGCTAAACTGCAGAGGGTGTAGGTCAGTACATTTTCCAAGCCCCCTGACTTTTCCAATCAAATCAAAAATGGTAACCAAGAGCATACTACGAATCCTGTGGGTAGTTCATGAGTCACCAATCATCAAACTGTGCGTAAACTTAGCAAGTGTATTTTAAATAGAAATAACTTTAATTTACAATAATATATAAACTATATCCTATGATATTAAATAATTTATTATGTGAAAAATTTTGTTTCAGATTGGGAATTTCACAAGGATGGAGAATGCGAATGATTAAATGAAATAATAGAAATATAAGGCAACGCTTACTGAAATTACAAAAAATACTATAAAAAAAGTCCTTTTGGCCGAATTTTGCATCATTTATTTATTCCTTCCAATCATTAAACAAATAAATAATGTGTAAGTTTATACACACACACACTCTCTCTCTCTCTCTTTCTCTCTCTCTCTCTCTCTCTCTTTCTCTCTCACACACATACACTCTCTCACATACATACACACACACTCTCTCACTCACACACACACACATATATTTATATATATATATATATATATAAATCATGCTACTATACAGGGTGTTTCGCAAGTAGATGACAATATGCAAGATGGAATAACTAGATCAAAAATGTAGTTAAACGCCGCCAACCGCATGATTCTTTCTTATTCCGTTGCACAGATATGCCGTTCCAAAGGTAATTTTGAGAAAACCGTGTTTTTTGTAGGAAAACCTCAATTTTCTCTGCTTCAACACATTTTTTTTCAATGTTCCATCACAGTTTTGAATTCACCATTAAATTTTCTTTAAGTCTAATGCACATTCAATGTTCATAGTATCATTTCAAAAGCGCGATAACAGATCAAGAAATAAAAATTTTAAAAAAATGTTGTCAGCGACAAATTTTCGAGGATCACTGCTCTTCCAAAAAAAGTCCTGCAAGCTGCCGAATCTCACAAAAGTTGTGAAATTTAATTACCTTTCTAACGGTGTACTCAAAACTGCAATTATCTCTCAATTTTGTAATGCAATTGGAATGGGAAGGAGAAAAAAACTCATGTCATGCATATTTTGTAGGATCTTATCTCCGTTAAATTTAATTTATTTTTATGTAAATTACAAATATTTATTTAATAAATCTACTAGGGAGGTGATTGAAACCTAAAAGAACGTCTGGCGTGATGAATGTTTTTGTTTACTTCTTATGGATTATGTTCGCATTACGGTTTGTTTACCTTATCTCTTTCATTCTTCGTCTACCTACTTTGTGTTATAAATAACAATAATAATTGTCAGTATCGTGCAAATCTTCAGTCTGTTAAGGAAGTTTCAATTTGAGTGCAAGAAGTAAAAATGCCAAATTTATACACTTCTGAAGAGTACGTTGACATGATTTTCGCGTATGGGGCTGCAAGAGGCAATGGTCTTCGTGCACAAGAAGAATATCGCAATATGTTTCCAAATCGGCAAAGATATCCAGACCGGAGAACTATTGAAAACGCTTATCGCATCATGAGAGAAACAGGCTCTATTCCAAGACAACCTGTTAACTACGCGGGCCGAGCTCGAAGGGAAGTTGACATTTTAACTATTTTTGAAAATGATCCATCAACTAGTACCCGTCGCGCTTCAAATCAACTGGGAATATCGCACTCTACAGTCTTCAGAGCTCTCAGGGAAGACAATAGATATCCTTATCACCTGACTACTGTCCAGGAGTTGCTACCCCGTGATATGGAGCTACGGATGGTGTTTGCGCGATGGTATGTTCAACAGTGCCACGAGAGGCGTAACTTCCCTGATCACATAATTTGGACAGATGAGGCAACATTCACACGTGCGGGAATTTTTAACTCACGCAACTCTCACCTTTGGGCTCATCATAATCCACATGGCACTAGGGAACACCACTTCCAATATCAGTTCAGTGTGAACGTGTGGCTAGGAGTCTGTGGGCAGCATATGACAGAGCCCGTTTTCTTACCTGGTCGGTTAAATTCCAATACTTTTTATGATCTACTTCAGGATGATATAAGTGCGGCACTCCTCGAAGCAATACCACTTGAAGAAGAGCTATGGTGGCAAATGGACGGGTGTCCAGCGCATAATGGACGAGCTGTAACGAACTGGCTCAATCAACAGTACCCAGGAAGATGGATTGGGAAATATGGACCTGTGCATTGGCCGGCCCGAAGCCCTGATTTGACGCCACTGGATTTTTATATTTGGGGTAGGCTTAAATCGGAAGTGTACAGAGTACCCATTCAAGATATGAACCATCTGATCGCAAGAATTCGCGAATCATGTGAAGCAATGAGAGCTGACCGTGATCAGATTCGAAGGGCTACATCAGCTGTGTTAAACAGATGTCGTCACTGTATACTTCAAGGAGGAGGCCAGTTCCAGCAACTTTTGTAATGTTCAAAGATATTTTATTTACTGTTTAACTTTATGTAAAAATTAATTTAATTTTTCGTTGTAATTTACATAAAAATAAATTAAATTTAACGGAGATAAGATCCTGCAAAATATGCATGACATGAGTTTTTTTCTCCTTCCCATTCCAATTGCATTACAAAATTGAGAGATAATTGCAGTTTTGAGTACACCGTTAGAAAGGTAATTAAATTTCACAACTTTTGTGAGATTCGGCAGCTTGCAGGACTTTTTTTGGAAGAGCAGTGATCCTCGAAAATTTGTCGCTGACAACATTTTTTTAAAATTTTTATTTCTTGATCTGTTATCGCGCTTTTGAAATGATACTATGAACATTGAATGTGCATTAGACTTAAAGAAAATTTAATGGTGAATTCAAAACTGTGATGGAACATTGAAAAAAAATGTGTTGAAGCAGAGAAAATTGAGGTTTTCCTACAAAAAACACGGTTTTCACAAAATTACCTTTGGAACGGCATATCTGTGCAACGGAATAAGATAGAATCATGCGGTTGGCGGCGTTTAACTACATTTTTGATCTAGTTATTCCATCTTGCATATTGTCATCTACTTGCGAAACACCCTGTATATGCATATATACTTGCACAGGATTTCCAAATGGTCATATTGCTATCATTGTTGTTTCAATAAAATGATATATTCGGAAGCAGGCCTAACTGTGGGGATCCGTCCAACCCAATTTAGTAAATTTCTCAAGATCACCGAACTTTGGAATTATCGACAAGTCAATTATATTATTTTAAACCAAAAACAATAAACAAAACAAGGATTTTAAGAACTAAATAAATAACTTTCATAAAAATTCTATAACTATTAAACAAATTCAAGGCCAAATGATGAAGGGTAATTTTGCATAAATAAGTTTTTAATACTTTGTTAAAACGGATTTGAATCGTTCAGGAAGCTTGAAAAAAAAAAAACCTCTCTACTTCAGCCGGGGATCGAATTCGGGTCCTCCAATACCCGTACGAGTGCGTTGACCACCTACGCCACCGAGGGAGCGGAGAATAATTTCAAATTTCCTAGTTTTAGGGTTCGATCCCTGGCTGAGGTAGAGAGTTTTTTTTTCTAGCTCCCTGTACGGTTTAAATTAATAATGAAATGTGGGATTACATGACCACAATTATCATCATGATCTTAATACTTTGTTTTCTTAAAAATATTCCGTGTCTTCTAACAAATGAAGGTTTCGTTTTTGCCAATGATATATTTTTGGGCCTCATAAGCATGGCAGTGTGGGAACGAGTCTCCCCTCCGAAAAATAAAGATTACAGTAATTTGACAGTTTAGACTACGGTGTGGATAGTCTCACCCTCCTTGATTCTAGGTGGTTGAAAAAGTTGAAGAAAAATAAATTTGCCTGCACATACTCAAATTTTGTATTCGATAACTTAGGATGATGCTCTACTTCGAATCCTGAATGATCGATTATTAGATCCTATTGTGGGATGGTATATCATGGGGACAATTTGAGGTAAGTATCAGCTTTGTTCCAGCTCAAATGTATAAGCTGTCATAAAAAATAATTGTAGAAGTCTTAATGTAATCAAATATTTTATCTTAAGAAAATATATTATGAGTGAGAATGACTTTCTGGTGTTTTTTCAATTTAAATTGATAAATTTGGATACAATATTCTATGGGCTAATTATACAAGATATTGGAAATATATTTCCTATGGGCACATTTGAGAATATGTGTGTGTGTGTGTGTAAATTGTGCTAAATATTTTCTTCTTAAATTTGTTGTTTCAAATATATTATACTCTAATATTATTTAGTTTATCATATCCACTATGGTTTCAAATGGTGAATGAAGAAAACACAATAAGAACTACTTTATCATAAAAGCCAACTTATTACAAGATCTGTGAAAAAGGATCTACAAAGAAATAATCCCTTTAGAAATTTCTTTCTCAAGCACTAAGTATACCTCTTTAGCCTGTATGTGAAAATCCTCTGCACCGCCACTAATTAAATCCTTAAGCACAATATTCATTCATAAGCTTCATAGACATCATCAGACATAGGAAAATCCGAACTTCTTGCAAATCATACCCAAAACCCTTACACCCCATTCAGATCTAGACTACTTTTCTCCTGAGACAAACATTGACCAATTCCTTGGACGCCCTCTTTCTCTACCCTTGCAGTCCAATTCCATCAAACCTTCCGAAGTAAAGTATCTCATATCCCGTCTACCTAAAAAGAAGGCTCCCGATTATGACTTCATCACTTCCACAATCCTGCGATACCTTCCTTGAAAAGCTCTCATCTTCCTGACACACACACACACACACACACACACACACACACACACACACACACACACACACACACACACACACACACACACACACACACACACACACACACACACACACACACACNTATATATATATATATATATATATTATTACTTTTAAATTTTCCACAATAATCTCCTTCCACGAACCAAATAAACAACCCGGAGACCCCTCCTCTTATCGTCCTATCAGCCTGCTCCCCATTCTTTCCAAAATATTCGAAAAAAAATTCTACTGAAACGAATGTTCCAGATCCTACAGACCGAGAATCTTATCCCCAATCACCAGTTTGGATTCCGCCCTTATCACTCTACATCCCAGGTTTCGTGTTGTAGACCGCATCTCATCATCCCTTGAGAAAAAAGAGTATTGTATGGGTGCATTTCTGGATGTATCACAGGCCTTTGAACGTGTCTTGTACAAGGGCCTTCAATTCAAACTGAAGAGTATTTCCCTCAATAACAATTTTTAGTGCAAGGGAACAGAATAAAAAATCTATCTGTCCCAGTAACCTCTATCTAATTATCCGCTTCTATTTATTTAAATTTCCGGGTCCGACAAAAAACAGATTAATAATTTAAATTAAATTGATCATCTCCCACTCTCTACGTCATGTATTTAAAATATCCATTAATAATTTGATTAAGAAACTTAAATTAATTCCTGTTATTTAAAAAAAAGGTAAAATTTTAAGCTACTTTATGCCAAAAAGCACTTTAATCCTTTCTAAATTTTCATATTTCCTAAAGTATAAGCAAGAACATTCTCAAAAATAAACCTCAATTTTATTTGGAAGAAAAACATGGGATCGATAACTCCTATAGAGACCTTCAGAATTATTTCTGAGTTGTTTTGAACGTTGTCGAGAGAGGATTGAATTGTGGAATCTCCCAAGGACTATACTAATTGTATAGAGTGCCTATTATACTTTATCTATTGTCGCATTAAGATATAATTTTTATTTTATTTTGCCATTTAGGAGTTTTTTTTTTTTTTTTTTTGTAAAGACTTATAATCTTTAGTTTTTAATTTATTTAAGACTCGGGGACTATGGAAATCTCATACGAAAAAACCCAGGCCTTTATTTGAAAAGGAGGAACCTGTATTTAAATTCCTCCCGCAAAAAAATTTATAACTATTAAAAAAGAAGGAAGCGGAGGTTGTTTTGCCTTTTTTTTAAAAGAGAAAAACTATTGTGCAGGAAGAAAAGATAGAGGCCATTAAAATTTAAGAAATGGTACTATTTTGGTACAGATATTTGTGGATGTTCTTGGAATAAAACAGATAGAAATTACATAGTGGGAAGTTTGATTGGCCGTCGAGTATCATGCTGGAGAAATTAGTCAGAAGCAGAAAAATAAAAGACTCCAAAATTGTTGGGTAATTATTTTATTATTGCCGACGTTTCGACTTAACTTTTAAGTCATCATCATGACGGAAATACAAACTATTACACTTAATACATTAAGGATTGAAATAAAGAGACAGAGGGATGGTATGTTATATGATAAAAAAATATATATACAGAATAAACTAAAAATTTAACTATACAAATATGAAAAAATAGATCCACTTTATATGTACTAATAATGATGTACAGTGTATAATTTATAGTATAAAATTGATTATTTTTTTTTCTTTTTCTAATATTTTGGTATATTATTTTACTGATCCTGACTAATTTACCCGGTATAAAAATTACTATTAAAAAAAAAAATTCAAGTTAAAGCCGAACCTCATTGTAGGCTGTACAATATTAGAAGAGTATAATGAATGTAGTATAATTAATTAACATGTTGACTGCAAACTAAGAGATAACTCGTAGATTGCGTTCTTTTCTAGGACGCCAACTTTTGAGTTATCTTGTACTGTGTATATTTTGATGGCTTCTGGGAGAAGAACAAAATATCAATTATGGCTTGCCATATTGGGTCCTATACAATTTAATTATGACAATAATTACAAAAACAAAACACTCAAGTAAGATTCGACAATTTCTGAGATATGACCAATATGAACTCGAATCTATGAATCAGTTTTAGAGAATCGACAGGTCCAGTGCTTGCGAATTAACTTCCAAGATAGAGATTTCTAAACTATGCACTAGAATTAGAATGCTTAAATGAAATTGTCATTTCAGGCCAGAGTTTCTGTAGCAGTCAACGTGTTTTATGTGCACTGCTACAATTGAAATTTTATTTAGTTTCGAGAACAAAATGTAATAGATGTTAAAAAGATTCTATGAAAAGTAGGTATAAGTATATTCGAACGCCTTCCTTGCTGTTAAAGCTAGGGAAGTAGTTGGCGTGTGGAACAGACCTGCACGGTAAGGGGCGAAATTGAAGGATGACATCTGTTTCCTTCGTCTTGGGTAGGGAAGTCGGCTTACTAGGAATTTCAGATGAGAATGTTCCAGGGCCTTGTATTACATTCACGCGACTTCCACGAAGTTTTAATGCCAGCTCGCCACTTGCTCTCCGAGTCAGTGAGATATTAGTCTCTGTCTGTTGCAGTTTCCGTGACAGATCGTGTGTTTCCGAGCTGGGCTGATATCAGTGATAAGTGATTGTTGACTATTATTAACAAGTTATATTAAGGCCTCTTAATAAAAAAGAATATTTAATTTATTTTTTTCATATTATTAATAAAATAGCTGTAAGTAATTTTATATATTTCTATTTGTCTATGTATTAGTAGTTTAAAGTTATGTTGTAATTAGTAGATTTAATTATTCTTGTTAATAAATTAATTTATACTAATCTCTGTTCTTTTAATTATAAGTGTCCTAACATTAATTTCTCTATTACCTGCCCTCCCACTAAAATAAAGGAAGGATAACAATTTTTAGTGCAAGGGAACAGAATAAGAAATCTAACTGTCCCAGCCAGGACACGAACCTGGATCTCCTGCTATCCGGGCTGGTGCATTTTCTGTGGGATTAAATACCACAAAAAAAGTGATATTTATAAAATTAAAATTTAAAAGTAAATAACGAGAGTCATTTAAACAGCTTGACAATGTCAGCTCCTCCGAGCATAAGACGATATATTCGTCTTCCTCGGAGGTTAGGCTCTTGACACTAGTGCGGGGAATTTAATAACTTATTAGACTTGTCGCGGTAACATAAATGGAAAATGCATCGGCCCGGATAGCAGGAGATCCAGGTTCAAGTCCTGGCTGTGACAGTTAGATTTTTTATTCTGTTCCCTTGCACTAAAAATTGTTAAAATTTGCGTGGGATTAAATACCACAAAAAAATTATATTTATAAAGGAAGGATAATTAATTCATCCAGTGAGAAACCCTCCCCCCCCTCCTCCTCTCAGGTGTTTTATCGTCTTAGTTTTGGCCACTCCTCAACGAATTTTAATATAAAATATGTATGTAAGTACTTATGTAAATAGGCATGTAAAATCGTGTGAACTACAATGAGATAATGAATCGTGTTGTTATAACTGTAAGGCTTCCCACCATCCTCATTTCCGTACCTGTTCCAAATGGTTCTCAAAAAAGGGGAATTAAATCAATACAGGTACATGGAAACAAAAATGCCAGCTCTTTATAAAACAAGAGAAAGTCCTTAATCTTCTCATGATAACCAATAGGATTAACGTTAATTATTTATCTTCAAAACTTTTGAGTCTTCCGATATCTTAAGAGGATGAAATACAATAGTAGTCAATTGGAGAGTTTTTTGACCGTAGATATTATTATTAGATTATTTTAGTTGGGGTTCGGTCAAGGCTATCTTGACTAAACCCCAACTAAAATCATCTAATAATAGGAGTCAATATTTACCTCCGAGATTTGGCTATAGAAAATACATTTTCTGAGAGTCATACATTTTTTTAATTAATCACACTCTTAAGATGTGTATAGAGTGGAACTGCAACGCTGTGAAATGTCACTTTAATGACTTTTATGTCACTTTAATAATACACGAAGAGGCCCTGTATTTCATTTTGCCCCTGGAGACCCAGGCCTGGAGATAATTTCACTTCACGAGGTTTCGATATCCACCCCTCAGACAACCCCGTGAGATAATGCACTTGTGGTGAAGTGCTTGCAGGTATTTCCTCTTCAATATATTCCGAGCGCTTTAATATCCAAACAATTATTCAAGCCGTAGCAATCAGAATAAAATCTTAAATACATTTTTTATAAAATCAAGTGACAGGACTGACAAGCAAAACTTATTATCCCCTAACCCCAAATACTTTTCGTCGGGGAAGTTAATGCTTATAACACTTTATGGGGGTCTTCATTGATGAATTCCAGAGGTCATAGAATAGAAAATATATGGAACACTATACTGAATTCAGGTGAGCCCACAAATTTAGTTACAGTTATAGTACATTCTCTGCCATATCTATCGCAGCTTCTTCCACCTCGATGCACAGTTCAATTACATCCCACTTACAGATTTACTTGGAAGTGATCATTAGCCAATCAAAATAAATAATACTAAACGACAACTCAAAAACCCAAGACGGAAAAACTGAATTATGTACAAGAGTGTGTGCCAGGAGCCATCCATCTTAACCAATTCACCCATTCCAAGCTAGGAACAGCAAACTTTACCAGAAGTTCTGCAAAGGATATGTTGACAGTGGAAAGAAAGTTCTGCAAGAGGACACCGAACCAGACACCGGTTTTGCTCAATGTCCTTTATTTTTAACTAATAAGGTCATCCTCACTTTATAAAGAGGTGTTTTCCTTATTCGCCTGCATTTCTCCTCCACTACCATGACTAGCACCAAGTATCTGTTAGTGACTTTGGCTCTGTGTATCTCATGTAAGTATGCCCCAAATACTACTACAATTACATTGCTGTTTTTGTTTTTTTGTTTTTTGTTTTACTTCTCAATAAATAAATAAAATCTTACTAACTCAGCCGGGACTCCTGCTTTCCGGGATTTACTCAATAAATTAGGTTCAGCAGAGACATAATAATTTTCACTTATCAACGTTTAAGTTATAAATATTTATAATAAATTTTAATATAATAATTACTTAATATATTTAGTTATAAATAGTTTTATAACATCAAAAATACGTCAGTCATGAACCTTTTAATGAAAATTTTAAATGTTTCCCACTGAATAAGCAANGTGTCTGAAGTGTACCGTCAGTTAACTTTCTCAACTTAAATCCAATCAACATCATATATATTCACCATATTATTGTTCAAATTAAAGTACATTAATATAAATTTTAACTTTGGGATTCGAAATTATACTAGAAATACCGTCTTAATTGATTCGCTTGTAAGAAATTTAACTTTTTGTTTTAAAAGAAAACCTATTTCATACATAACCGAACATATTGTAAGAATAACTTTCTTTTAAAACTTTATTATTAATTACTTTCTACATGATAACAATATAAAAATATAAATTTTGTATATTTTAAGTTTCGTTCTGTTTGCATAAGAAATACAAAGGATTAAAAGTACATAATCTGTAATCAAATTATAATAAGGTTAACAACTCTTTTTAATTTTATGGACGACTTATTTTGTAATTATGAAAAAATATGGCATATGGAGTCTAAAAATTTCCAGCAAAAACAAAATTACCGGCGATAGAGTGTTTAACTACCACTTTGGGTTTGAGATAAATCCCAATTCATCACATTAACATTTTAATTAAGACTTATAGATCGATCAGTTATAAATAAATTTTAATATGTAAAGTTTTATTTTTATCTATTAAATAAGTCGGTTACTGTAATACTTTAATCGTTTTCTGGAAGGTTTCAGTAAAACCCTGCTCTAATATCACAAATTTGATATTTCATATGTACATATACATATAAAGGTTTGGCATGTTTACTTATATACGCTTATTTAGTGTATAACTGTGTGTCGTTGAACCATTATTAGCCATTTCAGGTTAAGTTCATTTAGTCTGTCCTATGTCTCTCCTGCAGTTAGCTATTTCTTCTCCGGATAATCTAAAATGCCACGGAACATATTTTGATTGCTTTATTTAGTTTTCTAATTCTAGTATTGAATACTTGAGGTGTAAAATTACTGTCATTCAGGATATCAAAAATGGAATATTTCCTCTGGCGCTCTGCACAGATAGTGAACGGCATTTTCGTCTTCGAGAAATTTCTTTCAGACACTTGCTGACCACAACTTGATTACATATAAACTATATTCTTTAAGTGCATAAAGCATCTTCTACAGTATACAATAAAATTACTAATGTGTCTCTTTTCATTGGTAATTAGATATCTACGAAAATGGGCAGTCATTTATTTAATTTTATTTGCATTAAACCAAATGAAAACTAATTTTTACACGAAGAAAATGAGATTATTTACATGTAAAACTTTGCAATGGTGTCCAAATGGGCACTTATGTATGTGGTCATAGGATCAAATTGTTGCTAGGTTTTTTAATATATTTAACACATTTTATAATAACATAATTTTCACGAACTGAACCATTTTGTATTTTCAAGCAGTCATTTTCTTTTTTGAACAGTCATAAAAGAATCATTTTAGTCGACTATATATTTTTAACAACAAGCTGGTCAATAATAGGGTTAGTAATAAAATATCTAGTGGCATAAATACGCATACACAAATGTCACAAAATTCATAAAACCATTTTCTTTTTACAACTTCAGACTAAAATATAATGCTACACTTGTTTGTGCAAACCACACATTAAATTATAAATCCCTCTTCAACCCAAATTACCAATCCTTTTCTTGGAGCTAAAAATATTATTAAATTTTACGTGACTTTATTTATCAACAAAATAATAATAATAAACTATTGTAATCAATATGGTCATAGCATCTAATAGATGATCGTTGCTAAGTTTTATTACTTTATTTAACCACTTATTTTTGTCTTTCACTTTCAGTTACTACAATTTTAACAACAAGCTGGTAAATAGAAGGGGCAAAAAAATATCTAGCGACATAAACAGAAAAAAAAATGCCTAAATACATTATTTTTTTAATTTAAGACAAAATAATAATGCAACTATTTGTTAGTGCAAACCCTACAATAAATCAAAAATCCATCTCCAACCCTAATTTTAAATTCTTTTCTTGGAGCTTGAACATTATTAAAATACATGACCTCGGAATTCAACTAATTTACGTTCCTTAATTTATTTTTTAACAAAACATGCTATATTTACCAATAATCTTCCGGGTTCAACCGTGTCTTGGACTTTTTAGGTACCAAGCTTTCGCACATCGTGTGATGGCTTCTTCAGGGCTGAATGGAGAATGTTTATTTTAATCGACTTCACGATAACAAAAATCATAACTACTTCAAGTTTTATTTAACAATTGCTTATTTTCTAACATACATATTTTTTATCAATAAATTGGCATTTTTATAGTATTATTGAAGATTGAGATATGAAAATTTCACATTGCAGTTAAATAGTAAGCCGTTTGGAGTGAAAAATATTTTTGAACAAAGAAATGATTTATCAAGAAATATGTGAAGCAAATAAATATTTCGAGTTTATCGCTGTTGCAAGATATTATTTCTTAATTTATAAATATTTTTTATTTGGTTGCGGTTTTTTATCCCACGTAAATTTTAAACAATTAATGAGAGGGAATAGAATAAAAAAATCTATCTGTCCCAGCCAGAATTCGAACCTGGATCTCCTGCTATCCGGGCCGGTTACACTAGCGTAGAGGGAATTTAGTGAGATATCTAGATCGTCCTGGTAGCATAATTGGTAAATGCACCGACCCGGATAGCAGGAGATCCAGGTTCGATTCCTGGCTGGGACAGATAGATTTTTTTATTCTATTCCCTCTCATTAATTGTTTATCATTTCTTAATGTAAGTCCTGTACATTGTTCGAACTAACCTAAATTTGATTAGTTGCCCCTTAAGGACTGGTGGAAAAGCCGCATATATTTCCAACCGAGAAAATAAATTCGTCGCTTTTAATTTTAAAATATTTCAAAACTAGGTTAGTTATGAATCAAATAATTTATTAGATAATTTGAAGTTGAATGCCATAAAGCGATCTTGTAATGTCTGGACAACGAAGGAGGTTTATATATTTTTCGAATCTATTACCTATATTTCTCTTAATAATATGAAATGTAAATATTTAAAAGATTAATTATATCCCATTCTAAGTTTTAATTCGTGTTTGTTTTCTGTCTGAAAATTGAAGTATTTTCTTCTGTTTAAGTGTACGGTGAGATGGCACTTGGGCGAAAATGCAACCCAAATGCATTCTGCACACAGGTTGTGGTATGCGCCAAAAGAGGAAATCAGTACAAGACATTCTCCAGCCCTTGTCAACTGGAACGAGTAGGCTGCCCAGAAGGTAAAATTGAGGTTTTAACACTTGGAAGCAAATGAAATAGAATATTGAGAATTTTCATAATTTTATATAACTTTTTTTTTAATTTTTAAATTATTACATCTTTCATAAGATAAATTCTTGACATAAAAAGATGTAAATGATTATACGAATGTAACAAGTAAGTACGTTACATTATATGTTGAATTAGCTTTCACCCCCCTCAAGATGCAATTTATGATAATATGATGAGAAAAAAAGTTTAAGAACAGCGAAAAATAAGCATATTTCATTAAAAATTGACATTAATAAGAGTAAAGAACTATTTTTTTAACAAAAGCCGGAGAGGCAATGAGGTAAAATGTATTATTACTTTCAAGCAGAGTCTAGTATGTTCAGGAAGGTGGAATTGGCGAAGGACTCAACCTACTTGAGAAGAATAAAAAATGAATTGTATTTACTTAATAATGGCAAACAGTCAAGATATAAAGGAGATTCAGAAGCCTAATGCTAATACAAACATTTTTTTTTTTAATGGTGTGAAAACAAAAACTGCTATTAAACAACTAAATTTAGCAAACACTGTAGCTTGATAAATTACAGTGGTCATTAACATAAATATCATATATAACTTGAGGCTATCGTAAAACCAAATTAAATATATAATTATCTCACCATAAAAGAAGTATGGTAATGAAAAATATAATCAGTGTGAGAATATATAAAATGGAACAATTTTAAATATACATATATATA
>KZ807661.1:84316-97445 GCA_000696205.2 Oncopeltus fasciatus | reverse complement strand
CGTAGTTCATGTGTTTATAAATAAGAGCAAATGAAAAAAGAAAAAAAAAATTAGAAGCCAGTGAGGATTGGCCAGGAAGAGTGAGTGGGGGAGGTACTCACTGATCATAGTTACTTCCATAAATTTTTTCCTTGACAAGCTTTTCATAGAATTATTATAGAAAATTACATCTTTTATTTTGAGTACAATTTTTTTAACTCAAGTAACGATGAAGATATGATTGTTTTGGTTGCCTTTTAAGTCCCCATTCTCACTTGACTGATTTTAGTGATTAACAAACTCATTCAACGGTTTATTATAAGCTTAAGGTCTCATTATTTTATTCATTTTTATTCAGATACATGTATATTTATTGATTTCATAATTAGTAATCATATAAAAAATAAAAATTTGTGATCAAGAAGAGAAAATATACTCTCTAAATATTGGCCTAAACTAATTAAGGATTTCGGACTTATAATTTTGAACAATTTCTTAGTATATGTGTGTGTGTGTGTGCGCACAATATATATATATATATATATATATATATATATATATATATATATATATGTGTGTTCATGTAAGCCCATAAAGCAGTTTTTATGCTTTATTTATTCTTATTATTTTATAAACACTTCGTACTTTTAAATAAATTTTCCCTTAATATAAGTTTGTTTGGGCCAACAAAATAAGGAAAAGTGAGGCTCCCGCCTGTCAATTGTGGAAATTTTATTTTGGCAATATTTCTCAAGGGTTTTTTATTAAGTCTATTAGGGGAAATTATCAAAACAGTCCAGTCTATTTTGGAAAAATGGAAGAACGTTATAATTAATAAATAAATAACCAATTCCAAATTAAAAAATAATAAATTACTTGCAATATCACACATTTACACTTGACTAAAACTTTTAAAAATAAGAATTTTGGACTAACCAAGACTTCTAGATGAGAAACATAACGGACTTCCTGTAAAAAATATACTTTTCCATTATTTATTAATAACAGTGATCAATATAATTACAATTCATACAAAAAGATTATTTAAAATATTTTTTGATAGTATACATTGCAATGGAAACTATTAAATTTTATGAGTATATTTTAATCGTGACAAACACATCTTATTGAAAATAAAAATATTTTTTTATTAAATTTATTGATTCCGAAACAGCAATGGAAGACAGGCTCCCGGATTTTGATGAATCTCCACCGAAATTAACTCCTATTTGTGTCTAGGTATAAGCAAAATAACTAAAATGTTAGATTGTATTATTTTTACTTTTAGATTGTATTTATTTATTTTTATTTTTCATTTCAATTAAAGTAGAGTAGGAAGAGTTTCTCATAAAATGGATCAGTTATATACAAATTATTTACCAATATATTTACTTCAACATGTTTTTTTGTTATCAATGTGGCATTTTAGGTCTCAATATCCTCTTTGGAAAGGAGCTAAGCCCTTTCGTTTGTGACAAGGACTACAGTCCAGTTTGCGGAGTGCGATGGATGAGAGATCCTGTCTCCAACAAAGTCATCGCCGAGTACAGGATGTTCAACAACAAGTGCTTGATGGAATCCGAAGGTAGGTGTACAAGTTACACTGTAAATATTTTCTTATGAATTAAATTTTAAATTCTAACATAAATGAATACAAATCAGTCTTAGTTTTGTCATCTGACAGGTTAAGTCGCACAATAAGTCTAACGTGTCACTTATTTGTTGACAGGTTTTACTCTCTACGCTCTACTGAGTTGCGATAAAGGAAGAAGAATCCAATAAAGTTTTAACAACGAATATTATCAGAATAGATTTTAATTATTCTGAAAAAAATACTCTATAATTATTCTAAATATTATGATTTTTTTTAAATTTCTGTTCAAAAACTTGAGATTTAACTATAAAAAACTATAATTTATTGACTTTTTTTATTTTAAAAATTGAGTATCGATAATATTTTTAAAAATGGTTCAATAACTTGGTTCAATTCATGTTTCCTGTAAACACTTATGAAACATTATATTCTTATAGTATTCAACTTCTCACAAAACTTTTTTTTTTTTCAAATCTGAACATGTCTTACATCAACTGTCTCAATATTATATTATAATATAAATATTTTACAACATTAAAAAAAAAAGATATTTAGCAGTGTTATTTCGAATGTTAGATTGGTTCCTTTTATTTTTAAAACATTGAGATTTTCATTTGAAACCCCTGAAATAATTCATTTTTGATTGGATTGGATGAGGGCTATTTAGAGGAAGTTCAAAATTTATAAAAGTAATGTCTTCGCTGTTATTTGAGTTACGTTATTTGAGTTTTTTTTAATGGCGTGTCAACCTTTGTATACAAAAGTTTATTGTGTTCTATAGTAGAATATTGTGTTCTCGTGGAAGACATTAACGAATATAGCTACGATAGGTGAGCTCCCCTCTCTCTCGTTCTCAGCCAGTCTAGAGCAAAGCTTAGTGGTCATACCTTTTTGCTTATTATCTAATTTTATTATAAATTAAAACAAATTTCGTCATTTGCTCTTAGTTATATCGATCTTTAATGAAACATGAGAAATCTGCTTACATTGCGCATTTCCTCAAGCTTTAGATATTCTCTAGTGAGCAACTAAAAATATATATTTTCCCAGTTTTGGGATCCTATTTTAATAATGATAGACGTAATATATAGATAAATATATTACAATTGGCAGTTCATCTAATATTTTCTCAATGACGTATTGAATATTACATATTTAATAAAATTAAATCAAAATTTTGTTTCACTTTCATTACTTCATGTTATNCTGTAATTAACGAATTTCATAATTCCTCATTTCAAAAAGTCTGGACGCTAATCATAAGAAATATGTGTGGCCCATTAATCGTTTAGACTCTTGTTACAGGTGTTAGAGAATCCCCTAGTGTCTGAACAAGGCAGTCACTAATCAGTCACAAAACATACCTCAAATTTGGTAAACAGTAGTTCCAAATATTATAGTGTTCCTTCACCAGAATTTGCAATAGTGTTCCAGCAAAACGCTCTAACTATGTAATTACATATTATATTATATATATATATGTGTGTGTGTGTATGTAGCGTCCCCAATTTTTAAAAAATGCAACCAAATCATGTATTTTATTGGATGTATTAGCAGCTTTTCCATATCTAAGAATGAGTTCATTAATAACTGAAATCCGTTTAGAGAGACAAAATCTTAATATCTTTGTAATTAACAGGGTTACGTCAGAAATGTATTAAGCGAAATATGTGTATAATATACAATATTTAAAAAAATTTATTCTTTAAGGTTTTTAAAAGAAATGCATATTAGAGAGATATTTAAAAATATAGTTTCGAGTGTCGGCAGGACCCTTCTTTTTAATTTTTTTTTATTTTTTTATTTTTTTTTTTTAATTGTAAAAATCAGTTTTAGTATTTAGGCTTTTTATAGCAAAGCCTTGAAATGATTTATTTATGTTTGAAACCAAATAGAGAAAAAGGGGGTTCAGTGAGAAACCGAAATTGATAATCCTTCAAGGTTGTAAATTTAAAAATATCTTTGTGAGACTCCACTCCTAATTGTTCAATTTCGTTGTATAACTCTTAAAATATTTCTTTTATCAATAAACAAACCTGTCTGAAGTTTTATGCTGGCACGTTGCTGGCAATCACACCATGAACATTAAGAACCGAATTATTATTAAAATTTTAGAATTATGTAGTTAGTGGTTAACCACCACTCACAGTAACTTGTGATATAACTTGCTCAGAAAAACGCAATATTTATTATTTCTATACTACAAGCCGTAACTAACTACAGAAAATATTTAATTTAAATATCCTTATCAAATTTCTTATAAATATTGTTATGGACCTATATGAAGCATATTTAGTATCAATTATAATTTTATAAAACATACGTTTTTTATATATTTTTACGAAAAATCCCCATTATGTTTATGAGATGTTATTGATTAGAATTTTGAATTTTTTTCTGGTCACTGAAAGGAACTAGCCACTTACTTAATTTTAGTAGATTTTTCTTAAGAAGCTAAAGCTATTCAAGTTGGCTGTGTGATAAGCACAGGAATCTTGAAAATTTTTAATTTTTATTTAATAAATGATTTCAGCTGGGAGCCAAAAAATTTAATTTTTTTTTTCTAAAAAAAACATTGGATGAGTTCGTTAATAACTGCAATTAATTGGAAGAAGGTTTTGAGGATTTAAAAGAGGAAACCAAATTTAAAACTCGCTAATATCTTTGTTAAAGTTATGAAAATACATAGAATTTAACATATTTTAAATGGCATAATATTTATAATTCCAAAGAAAATAGGTTGAGTAAAATATTTAAGAATATAACTTTGGTGGTAGTGTGGGCCTTCTAGAATAGAAGAAATAGAAAAAAAGCTGTTTTATTTTGAACTTCAAAGGAAGTGTGAGGAAGAGAGAGAAAATAAACAAAAAAAAAAAAAGAGAGATAGGATGTGAGAGATTATGTGATGACAGGAGAAAGGGAGCAGATGAAAGATGTATTTTGGCTGAGTTCGCACTAGATATATAGTATAATTCATTAACATAAATATTGCATGTATTCTAAATTAATTAAAGTTAAAAAACATGTTTTAGAGAGCATAAATACTCAGGGGACAAGAACAGCATTAGTTTCTCCCGTGAATGTTTGTTTTCTTTCTCTCTAATTGAGAGAAAAAGAGAGAGAATAAAAATGTGGTTAAGTTATCCTGAGATTGCTGATGAGAATATTGTCAAAGATGAATTGTAAGAGTAATGAAGAAGAAATCGGAATAGAAGAGAGATGTGTTCCGTGCGCACAAGATACGAGTGCTTAATCAGGGTGACAGGGGTGGGAATGAAGACGGCCGTTCGCACAGAAGAAATGCATGCGTCAATAACCACCCCTCCGATATAAGGGCGCGAAGGGGTGGGTTGAGGAATGGAGAGGGAGGACCTCAGTCACATTCCACCCCCCTCCAGCAGTCACGTGAAGGCATTCCCTCATAAGAAGGCACCAAGAGCTTCCGATGTCCCCGAAATAGCCACCGCCTCCGGAGGAATCCCAGTCTCCATTAGGGGCAGCCACAATGCTCCATCCAATTACTCTTGGAAATTCTTTCATAAAGAGTCCATTCAGGCAAGAACTGCGGTAACTACAAGCACCGGGATAGAAGCCGTTCACAATGACCAATGGCACTACTGAATGAGTGACAAGAACTAGGGATACACAAGGAACCAGAAAAAAAAAAAAAAATCTTACTACCTCAGCCGGGAATCGAACCCGGCTCTCCTACTTTTTATTCTGGCTCACTATGGATAATTTATGGATTACATATCACAATTAATTCATTATTTAAAAAGAAATATCAGGTAGAACGAGAGTGAAATAAATAGCTAAGGGTATAATCATCTTACTTTGGGGTTTTGACTCGGAGTAAAGTGCGGGGAGTTGGAGAGATAATCAATGATGCCTCAGTGGAATAGGGGTCAGCATACCGGAAAGTAGGAGACCCGAGTTCGATCCCCGGCAGGGGTAGTAAGATTTTTTTTTCTGGTTCCCTGTGTATTTCTTGTAGATAATTTAGCGGGTGGTTTTACATACCACAATTAATTCTTTATTTAACTAGGATATTATAAATTTTACAATATGTTCTTACAACAAACTCCCTCCATCCCATTCCCTATTTCAGTCACTAATCAAACAGAATGCGGTAAGGAACGCAAGTAAATAATAAAATATTTTTAAAATGTAATGGACCGTTCAATACTCCTAGATACAATCTTAAATATATTTTCTTGGGTAAATATTTAAAACTTTTAGAGGGAAAAATGTTTAAAAATTAATTTTGCACAAGTTTTATATCTTAAAAAACTAATAAAATTGTAAGCTATACCGTAATTAAATTTTTTTTCTAATATCCCTTTCACTAAAGGCGTATTTCAAGCTTCTTTTTTTTTTTTTTATTTATGTATTACATTCTTTAAATCAAAACATTTTGTATTATGATCACCACAATGAATTTTTAAAAAATGACATTCAATATCAATCACATGAGGAGAGAAGGTTACCAATGACACCACTTTCAATCAAGCATTAAGGAAATTATCCGATGGTTCAAGAAAAAAAAAAACTGTAATTAACGAATTTCATAATTCCTCATTTCAAAAAGTCTGGACGCTAATCATAAGAAATATGTGTGGCCCATTAATCGTTTAGACTCTTGTTACAGGTGTTAGAGAATCCCCTAGTGTCTGAACAAGGCAGTCACTAATCAGTCACAAAACATACCTCAAATTTGGTAAACAGTAGTTCCAAATATTATAGTGTTCCTTCACCAGAATTTGCAATAGTGTTCCAGCAAAACGCTCTAACTATGTAATTACATATTATATATGGAATGAATGGTTGATCGTCAAGTTCTATGAAGAGAGGATTGTCAGGAATTCGGTCATGGTAGTTGAACAATTAAAAACTAATTTGTAACCAAAATACACAACTGCCATGACCGAATTCCTGACAATCCTCTCTTCTAAGTAATTTTATTTTAACGGTTTAGTTAACTATTCATATAGCTAATTAAAGGCTCACAAAGGATATATATATATATATATATATATATATATAATAATATATAAAAACAAAATAAGGAACTAAATGAATTGNAAAATTTAATTATAAAAAAATTTAATAAACTGATAGATGAAAAATCAATGAGTGGTGAGGCGGGGGGGAGAGGGATAAATCATAAGTCGAATAAATAAAAACACTGCGTTACCCCTGTGGGGAATTCAAACTGTATCCCCTCAACACAAAAACCGAGGGAGCAATGCCTTATTTTATTCTACGCGACCGAGCAAGAAATTCTCCCATATGGCATAATAAAAACACATGTATATATGTTGAATAGTCTTCGAATGGTCTCGCGTAGATTTATAAAAATGGCGGAGGGGGGAGGGGGGGATATTTGAATGTGAGGACGGCTGTGGTGGAGGGGGCAGACACATCCTCCAGAGCACGAAATCCCGGATTCCAGTCACGTATGGACTCTGCAGAGTTCCTCGTGTAATGATTTCGCAAACTCCACACTTCCCGACATTAGTGTCCACAAGGCAAACAAACTTACTTCGCTGCTGCGTTTTTTATTCCTCAGTATCATCAACCCCCGAGCAGAACAGAGGAATAATATTATTTACAACTGTTGCTACGCATCCCTCCCCCCCCCCCACCACCAAATGTATCTGTATCAGACATCTTAAAAGAATTTTTCCAAAAAGAGCAGTTCACAGAGTAATCTTAACTAACAGTAATCTTCTTTTTACTACTGCCTCGTTTATTAGTAACAGTAATCTAATCTATCTATCTATCTATCTATCTATCTATCTATCTATCTATATATATATATATATATATATATATATATATATAATAGGATGTGTGTATGTATGTAACGTATGGACTTTAAAACGGCTGGGAAGATTTTGATGAAATTTTCAGGGAATCCTCAAAATATTCAGGCGGGTGACACCGTGAAGTCTGATTTTTGATTTTCGGTCTGCGGGCGGAGGGGCGTGGCAAAATCAAATTTTCATTTCCAATTTGCCTTAAATACATGTGTTTCTACACTCTATGGAAGTCCGAATCGATCAACAATAAACTGCGAAGAATTAAAGACACCACCGAGGAGTGGTCCACATCGAACCGGGAGAACAGAAGAGAAGAAGTCGTACTAACCAGATTTAGAATAGGTCACACGAATCTTATCCACATGCATCTAATCACTAAAGATCAACCGCCAATATGCCCTAAATGTAGCTCTCAACATTTCATCGAGGAATGCCCATATTACACTAATCTATTTACATGTAAAAAACTCCCAAGACAACTGTCGGCATCTCTGGTAAACCATGAATCCAATGTAGCCAAACTTATGTGCATTTTAAGAGAAACAGGCTTATATGAAAAAATTTAACCCCCCCCCCCCCCAAACAAAACATTTAAAATAATGGATAACAGATTTAACCCTAGATAAATCCTAACAGACTGGGCGTAATAACCATTATGTTGATTGACCTATAACCTTATCCTAATCCTAATCCTACATGTGTTTCTTTTTTTATTGAGCCCATATCTACACCATATGGGTTTTTTGCTATATTTGATTTATAGTGGACATATTATAGGGCGTAATAACCTAGACGTTGATTGCCCTACAATTTACTACTACTACTACTACTCTACACCATATGTAAATTATTCCGTGAAAAAACGTTATGATAGGTATTCCATGAATTTTTATTTGAAGGCCGTAAATTTCATTAAAAGCTCTATTTAAATCGTGTGACAATACAACTCTGTTTGAATAGGGCCAGCAACGACCTAAAAAAAAAAAATTTTTTTTGCAAAACGAAGTTTGCCGGGTCCGCTAGTCTGTTATATATAACAAAACTAAGCGAACTTCTCAGCATCGTAGATATTATAAGTTTAAATATCACTTAAACCCCAATTATACTCTCACATTTTTCCGAATAATTAAGAATAACAAGATACTATAATTTTAAGTTTTCTTAATCTTAAGATATAATGTATATAATCTACAAAATACAAAGTATGTATATCATTGTTGTTATCATAATTAGACCAAAAAAATATATATAAAACATAAAATGCTTAATGTTAGTTTAAAGTGTTGGTTTAAATATTATTGTCCAAAAAGTGCATTTTATGGAAGATATTTTTGCTTTGAGGCGGGTTTTATCAGGTAATGAAAGTTAGACCAGTGCATTAGTGTTGTTGTAGGGTGGTTTCTTATAAATAGCCCCTCTCTCCCATGACCCTAAGTATTTAAACCTGAGTTTAAAAAAATAAAAGAACTTTATAATAGAATGGTTGAACGCATTTCGTCTCTCCGTTGACCTATACTCAGGCTAACCAACCTTCAATTTTCTACTCATTCATCAATATATTTTGAAACACAAATTTCATTAAAAGCCCTTATAGATCCAACAACTAATAACTATTTATTTTCGAAAAAACCTATAAGTGGGAATATTGAAATATACAAAAGGCAGGTCATCACCTTCATCGTGTAGAAGTCGATTTTGAATGTTTTTCAAAGATTCATCAATGTGTTGATATTCATTCTTCAAATGTTCCAAAAGTTTGGTATTATCACTGTTCGAAATAGATAAGATGACAGAGACAAAATTTGCTGGAAGACCGTACCGTAGAACCGACTCTACTGCAACTCGTAATGCTTGAATGTGCACCAATGCAATGTAGGTTTCGCTGAAATTAGCCTTGAGCCATTTTACGAAAGGAACGTAGAGTGTCCTGTTTCTCATATGCACTCTCAATAAGTTTTCTCTAGTCTTTTCAATTTTCTTTTCGTCGTAGATGAAGTCCTTCACGACAAATTTCAACTCCTTCGCTCGCTCTCTGACGAGGTCGAAGTGCCTCTTGAAGAGCGTCACCGTGTAGAGGCCGTTCTCTTCGTCCTCGAAGATGAGGAAGGAAGACCTCGGCACCACCTCCCGGTCCAGCCTCTCGTAGCAGTTCAGCCACTCGGAATACCTGTTTTTCGGGACCACCACCAGCGCAGTCATCAGGTAGAGGGAGTTGAGGACGAAGTCCTCCTTCTTCACGAACAGGGAGACGTCCCTGTTGACGAGGGAGCACTCTTGCTCCTGCCGGAGGGCCTTCAGCTCGTGGCTGTTCTCGAAATACTCGGAGCTGAGTTTGCTCAAGTCCGTGTGGGTTTGATTCAGCTGGCTCCAGAGAACGTCGCACAAGCCCTTGATCGTATGGTGGACTGAAAACTTGGCGAAATCCCAATGGAAATGTGTCAAATAATTAATCACCACGTGTCCTTCTACGTACAGATCATTAAAGAGTTGGTGCTTTTTCTTATTGAAAACTTGCTCACTTACATCAACCAACTTAATGAGCATAGCTTCAGCTTTATCGTACAAGCTGTTGGGAAAAATAAATATAAATAATTTCTGTAAATGACATTGAAAAAGATAAAAATAAATAAATAAAATGTAAATAACATTTTACCTAACTAATTCATCAGTTGCCAACATCAAACTGTCTAACGTACCCATTCTTAATTTTGGGATTTCCATTTTTGAAACGCGACTTCCGGCAAACTTTTTCTCAACTGCAGATAACTGAAACAAAATATGTGCCTTTGATTCATTTTCTTAAAAAAAAAAAAAAATAAAAAAATAATAATGATAATAATAATGATAATAAAATAAAGTATTGTTTTGAACAAGCCCTGTCCTCCAATTGCAATCCCTGCAAAGCTCCCCGCCGACTCAAACAACGATGGTAACGGGACCTCCTGGGAACAGATTTCAAGTAATTCCAGAATGGTGTCTCGAGATTTTCTCTCCTAATATGTAACTGATTTTTTTGAACTTTATCTTACTATATAATCAAATTACAAATTGTTACACATAACGGAATATAATTAAATAAAATGATAATAATTGCTTTGAAAAATTCTTCAATTCCTTATTAATATTTTTTCTCGTGAACACTACAAGGACATATCATAAATCCATAATTATCTCGAACATGAAGGACTAAAGAAAGCATTAAACCAAACCTAAACCAAAAAAGCATAGCGTCATTAAACTGACAAAAGCATATCTCATTCGAAAGGAGAGTTTGTTGACCGTAGATATTATTCTTAGATGATTTTAGTTGGGGTTCCATCAAGGTAGATACAAAAAACACAAATTTAAAAAATGTATTTTTTTAATAAAGGATTATCTGCCAACGTTTCGGCTTACATTGCAAGCCATCTTCAGGGCTATCATGAATGATAATCCTTTATTTAAAAATACATTTTTTAAATTTGTGTTTTTTGTATCTACCTCGACCGAACCCCAACTAAAACCATCTAAGAAAAAAGCATAGCGTCATTAAACTGACAAAAGCATATCTCATTCGTTTTAAAATAACCATAAATCTACATTTTCGATTGGATCTTATAGAACTTTTATATATTTTATTAGATTATAATTAAAGAATTTTTCTTTTAAGAAAACAGGAAAATTTGAATCCCTTCCCCCACGTCAGAAAATAAATTTGCCCATTAAGAATGAAAATCAGATCACTGGGAAGTAGATTACATCCAGTTCAGATTATTTTTTTTGTTGTTTTTTTTTTTCTCTTTAAAAACATGTATTATATTAAGTAGACCGAATAATTTAATAATTTATTTTTCCGTTTTATTAATAATATTTTATTTGCTTGTTTTAGTTGTTATTGATATTTTATTTTTAAACAAACATATTTACTTCAAATGGCTTTATAAAATAATTTTTATTTCGCAATAATTAAGGTTAGACAATGTAATGAAAATTATATTCAATATTTTTTCAATATATTTTTTTCAGTACATACCATATACAATGCACTTTGTATCATTAAATTAATAATTACATTAAATAATTAATAAATAAAATTAAATAAGGAATACAAATAAATAAATAAACAAGAAAGAAAGAAACAATAATGACATAATTAATGAAAGCAATGAAATAATGATTAATAACTAATACATGTAGAAGAAATATAAAAGTGACATAAAAGAAATAATAATTGAATATTATATTTAATATTATTATAAATTGTATTGGTATATGTTCAATAAGGATTATAAATTAAAAAAATTATGTTTATAGTTAGGTAAGGTTATACTGACCATCTTGAAGTCTACAACAACATTGGTGTGTTGTTTGCTGGTGGTTTCAATCATGAAAACACTGGCTAACACTTCTCCTTTGGTAATATTTTGATTTTACACATTGGGGAACAGGATAGAATTTAACTCGATTTGAAAATATCTACAGGATAGTGGGAAACTTGTATTGATGGGTGTAAATTAGGAAATAATAAACCAATGTGTACAAGACTTGAAAGCGTTTCTTCCAAAGTCACAGATATAATTCAACTAGTTTCAATTGCCATGTCACTGACAAATTCAAATAATTTTAAAGAAGAATAAGAAAATCCTAAACTTAAAATTAGGGATTAAATAGACCTTGTACCTTGGCGAAACTGCTGTCCATGCTCTTTTCCACCGGGATTGCGACGATCCAGTGTTCCATTTGTCTTTCTGCCATCCTGGATTGCAAGACTCCAAAGGAAGCAAAGAGATCCTTAGTAAGTTGCTTATTTAGTTTGCATAAGCACAGTAGTAAACAATAACAAAGACCATTGTCATTATTTCATGTAGTAAAACTTTATGAAAATATGAATTGAATATTAAAGGTTATAACAGCATTGTCTAACTTTATATGGGTAGGTTAAACTCACTATAAAACACAAGTAATTCATTCGTTAATATCAAATATAAATAAAGCAGTACCGCTGAAACTTAATACAGTTTAAATTTATCCAGTAGGTGTTTTATTTGTTATGGCTCGGAAAAGGCAGATAAAAAACAATTAAAAAATGTGTATTTTTTAATTATCTCTAACGTTTCGGCTTACATTGTAAGCCTTCTTCAGGGCTATCATGAAGGCGAGATGGGACGTCGTGGATGAATCCCATATTCATGATTGTGGGATGTCAATATGAAGACATTGTAGGAACACCAAGTTTTCTTATAGTTTCATTTTAAATTGAACTCATTAATTTTTAACTTCCCACATCACACTTCATTGTTCCAAGTTACTTCACTCACATTATTTCGAATTTTTTCAACAACAAAAGTTTTATACTTTATCAATTGTTTAGTGTAAGGGAGTAGAATAAAAAATCTAACTGTCCAAGCCAGGACATTTTAGGCAGTCACGGTAGCGTAAATGGAAAACGCACCGGCCCGGATAGCAGGAGATCCAGGTTTATTTTAAATATATTTCCGGGGCGGTATGTTTCCATTACACCACCGGGACGAGCCAAATAACTTATTAAATTCCCAAAACACTAGCTCCGTGAAAGACTAATACATTTTCTTATGCTCGAAGGAGCTGAAATTGTCTAGCTATCTATCGACTCTCGTAATTTACTTTTTAAATTTTTATTTATAATTATTAATTTAGTTGTGGTTTATTATCCCACGTAAATTTTAAACAATTAATGCAAGGGAATAGAATAAAAAATCTATCTGTCCCAGCCAGG